>CAUYPK010055045.1:0-26443 GCA_963574355.1 Loris lydekkerianus
GTTGCTGTGAGCTGTGATGCCATGGCCGTCTACCCAGGGAGACAGCTTGAGGCTCTGTCAAGAAAGAAAGAAAGAAAGAAAAGAAAGAAAGAAAGAAAGAAAGAAAGAAAGAAAGAAAGAAAGAAAGAAAGAAAGAAAGAAAGAAAGAAAGAAAGAAAGAAAGAAAGAAAGAAAGGAAATTGGATCTTAGATAACCTGCCAAGAGCACATCAGTAAGTGAGAGCTTAGGTTCAAATCCAGAAGGTCAGACTCCAGAGCTTTGCCCTCAGCCCCTGTGCTTACCCCCTCCCTCAGTGCCTGCTGTGTGTTTGGCACCATTTAGGGCAGGACAAATAGGCGAGGTTGAGGTCTGGGACCCCAGAAATGGGGCAGAATCCTACCGCAGCACAGCTGCCCTGCCCAGCGTGCCCACAGTGATGTCAGGAAGGCCGTCACCACTGAAGTCTAAGCCACCAGCCACGGATGTGCCAAAGTAATGGAGTCCTGGGGACACAGTTGAGGCTTGGATCCTCTGTGGAGGGAAAAACACGAGGCGTGGGGGTGAGAGAAATTCTTCCAAATTAGTCACCGTCCAACCCCAGGAAGCCCTCAATCTAGAAACAGGAAAGAAGGACAAGGTTTCCCAGAGGAAGTGGCATCTGAGTGGAGCCTCGAAAGGCAGTTGGGACTTGATAGGGGAGACTGAAGGAAACAGTGAAGGTTTGGAAGAGCAGGGTCCTCTGAGGAAGCAGCCAGGGGCTACATCTGGGCAATGCAAGGCAGGATGGGATTTGGGTACAAGGAGGGCTGATGTGCACTGGTGGGAGGGGCATGAGCAAAGAGGTTTTTGAAGAAGTGACATAATCAGGACTACCTTTTAGAAATGCCACTGAAGGTACAAGATGAAAAATGGGAAGAGGAAAAAGCTGGGGGTAGGGAATCCAGAAGAGAAATGACAATTCCCAGGCTGGGACAGGGGTGGTGGGGATGGAGAGGAATGGCTGGATTCTCGAGAAGCTGGACTTATGAGGATGCGATGCAGAGACTGACAGGCCCGTGCAGGGTGTCAGAGTGCCTGGGAATTGTCTCAGGTTTCTGGTGTGGGAGATGGAGGGGGATGGAGTCTCATCTCAGAGGAGCAGCAGGTGGGGGTCGGGGAAGAGGAGGCTCTCAGATGGGCAGTGAGATAGTGAGATGCCTGGGGCTTTCTGCAACAGACTCGGTGTGAGAGGTTGGCAGTGACCCCCAGAGGTGAGTGTTAAGGCATGGAGGGGTTGGATGGGGAACAGAAGCCAGAGAAAGACCAGAAAGAGAGGAGGGGCCCAAGGTAGATTCATGGAAAGTGGGAGATCTATATAGGTCAGGGAAGTTGACATATTTGCCACAACCTGAAGGGACTGCCCACCAGCCTGAAGAACTTCTCCTTGCCTTTACTGGGCACTCCCAATGCCCCAGAGGTCTGCCCAGCACTTAGGACAGGAGCCAACTTGGGGCTCAGGCCCACATCTGGGGCAGGTCAGAGCCCCAGAGAGGCAGGACATGGCCCCAAGGGTCACCTGTGAGGGGCTGGCAGACAGGCCACCCCAGTGTCCATTGTAGATGTACACGCTGCCGAAGCTGGCATCATCATCTGCCCCAAAACCCTCCAGAGGGGCCCCAATGGCAACATCTGTGAGCTGGTCCTGACTAATGTCCCCCACAGTTGCCATGGCAAAGCCAAAGCGGGCATCAATGAACCCAGGGTGCCCACTCAGCGTGTGTGCCAAGGAGAAGGAACCATCCTGTAAAACAAACAAGCCACTCAGCCCTCAAGAAGGGCCACTGAGCGTCCACCCAGGAATCACACTCACTGGGCTTATTGGTTCTGAGTCTCTAGCAGGGAGCCTGGGTGGTGGTGGAGTCTAGAAACTGGGGTCCTTCTGCCTTCATGTTTATTGTTATTTTACCATCAACAACTGCTCTTGAGTGAGAAAGGGAGAGGGAAGCAGCTCCCACCTAGTGGCCCCCCACCCTGGGCACCACCCCATCACTGCTGGCTGGTGTAAGGCAGGACCAGGGCTCTCCCAGCCTCCACTTCTGTGCCAGGCTGAGTAGCCACAGCCTCAGCCAGCCCAGGAGACTAGAGACTCTCCCACCTGTTCATTCAGATGGTACACATAGACTCTGCCTTCTTCTCTGTGGATGTGGTAAAATGGAGCAGCCACCAGTAGGAAGTCCGTGGTCCCATCCATGTCAATATCCACAGGGCACAGCTCAGAGCCAAAATAGGACCCCATCTATAGCCCAGGAGGAATTCAGCTCACAAAGAGGTCCCTTCTCCACCTCTCAGCAAGGCTAGACCCCTGCTTCTACTCTTTTTGGACCACCAAATCTGGGTCATTGCAAATCTGTTAGCTCACTGGAGTAACACAGAGGTAGGGTGAGCACCCCAGTCTCCCACAATGGGGGGGGAATCACCTGCAACCAGAAAAACAGCCACATGGGAGCCACTGAGTTCTATTCAGGGGGGCTAAGCTCTGCCCAGGATGGGAGAGGAGCCACTGTGGGCTCTGGCCCTTTACCTTGGGGCCCCGTCCCCCATCTGTAAGGGGGGAGGGTCTTCTCCAGCAGGTACCTGTTCTCCCTCCAGCGTTGGCAGGAAGCTGGCCTCACCGCTCTCCTTCTGGAGCTCAAACACTGCCCCACGTTGCTTGTGCCGTGGAGCCCCCGCAATGTAGGAGAGGCCACAGGCCTTGTGCAGCACAGCCACAGTGTAACCTGGGGCAGGGGCCGTGTGACGGTGAACAGATACTCCTCCCGCCCCTCTCTTGGCCCCCACCTTCCCAGTGGTCATGGGGAGAGGGCCAAAATAGGAGAGTGTTTTCTCACCGTGTTAAACCTTGCCACTCGCGAGTGCTTCCAGTTTGGCACTGTCACAGTCACACACACTGTCCCACCACACACGTATGCATTGTCATATACACAGCTTCGCATACTCATTCATACATATTCCCACCAGGGACCCTGCCCCCAGCCCATCCAGCTTCACCACCACCCCTTCATGGCACGCACACCCAGTGAGGACAGAGAAGAAGGGTGAGTGTACATCCACCGAGATTATTAATGGAGGGCCCAGGGCCACCTGGTGCTCTACTTCGAGTACCTAGCAGGCCATGTCCCCACCAGAAGAGTGATTCTCAACTTCAGGGCGCCAGACCAGGCCCCATCCCTCAGTTCATTTGACCGAAAAGTGCCAGTCCCTAGTAGGAAGCCTAAAGTGCAGCCTAATGCGCAGCCTCCAAATACCTGCCTCAGCCCCGCCCCGACACGGCAGCCTTCAGGCCCGGTCCCCACACAGGCGGCCTCTAGGCTCCACCCCCATCCAAGTATCCCCCAGGCCCCGCCCTTACCCAGGTAGCCGTACTGCGCAGCCTCAGCGCCTGCCGCCGCAGTCTGGTTCAGGAAGCGGCCCTGGCCAGTGTAAGTGTTGTAAAGCAGCGCTCCCCCAGACCAGTCAAAGGCCCCTACGGCACCGAGCAGCACCTGCCCCTGCAGGGGATGGGGATGGGCCCAACTAAGCACGAGGGACCCAGAGCTCAGCCACAGTGACAACAGGTCTACAGGCCAGCACTGAGAATCTTGCTGGGGGAAGGGGAGTGTTCCATAGCCCAGTGTCAGTGATGCCTGCAGGAAGGTGAGATGGTAAATACCTATTTCTACCTCGTACCCGTGACCTTGTCAGGGCAACTGTGTCTCCAGAAAGTGACCATGGGCCCAGATGTTGAACATTTTTTTAAAGTATGATTGAGCAACATAGGTCTTATCTCCTTCTCAGGCTGCCCAACCTGGACCTGGCACACAAGGCCCTCCACTCCAGTGAAGGTGCTCACTGCGTCCTCCATGCGCAGGGATTGTGTCCCCATGGTGCCTGTAGCTGTCCCTATCTGCAGGGACCAGTGTGCCCTCTAGGAAAAAAGAGCAGCTTGTCTGGCAAGCTGACCAGGCCAAACCCTGCTTTGCTGACCCATATGTAGGGGATATGTCTGAGTGTGCAGAACACAATGATCTCCTGTATCAATATGGCTATTCTTCTGCCTATCTCAGGGTCCTGATTAAAGGCCAGAAAGCAGAAGTGTTTCCTTTTATCCTAAAATGGCTCCTTCAGAGGCATCACACAGGGAGGGCAGGGCCCTGTTCTGTAAGCCAGGAGTCCCTGGATCTTCCAGGTGTTGCTAAGGCCCTTCTGTGGGCCAGACTGCCTGGCACTGGGTCAGCCCCATACCTTGTCCAGGATCTGGGCACTGAAGCCAACCTGCGCCAGCTGGTAGTGAAGGGCATCTCCAACTGCACCTGAAAGCCAAGAAGCCCAGTGAGACATGCTGTGGGCCGAGGTGAAGGGAGGGACTGAGTCAGGCAAGGGTCCGTCTTGTCCTCACTCCCAGAGGGAACGATACTTGGTAAAGTGGGACAAGCACTGGGCTGAGAGTAGGACCCAAATCCCCCTCAACAACTCCTGGCTGAGTAGGCATGGGCAGGTCACTCCCTCTTTCTAGCCTCAGTTTACTCATCTGGGACCTCCTGGGAGAAAGAACTATGTTCCATGAAACAGTTCAGTTGATCAGGGCTTTGGAAGTGAGCAAGGGGAAGTGGGGATAGTGTTGCCTTTATAGAGATGAACAGCTGAGTCTCAGGTGATGGGAGTTGCATGGAACACCATATATAGGAAGGACAGAGGTGCAGCAGAGCACAGGGCCTAGGCCTCCTGCTGAGTGTTGAGGGGGCTGGGTCCTGGAGCCCTCACCTTCCATGCGAATGATGTTGTGCTGCAGTTTGCTCAGCAGCCCATCCAGAGCCGAATAGTTGGTCACCTTGAAAGCGTGGGTCTCATCGGGGTCTGAGGCAATCAGCTTCAGTTCCCTGTACGTCTTAGCCTTACTGAATGCCTCCCCCACCTGCATGGACACCCAGGGTCAGTAGGCCAGCACTACAGGGGCTGACTGACTTCCGCAAGATCCAAGGGCTCACCAGGCCCAGGAAGAGAGCCAAGCCCCCTCCACCTGTCCTTCTCACCCCCTCCGTGGCCTCACTCCTTTCTTCTTCCTGCCTTCCCTACTCCCTGTTCACATACTCTGGGAAAAACTCCAGTGGTACCAGTGTTTTCCTGAACACACCAGCCTCCTTCTTGTCTCTGCACCTGCTCTTCCCTCTGCCCTGCACACTTCCCCCCTAGGGCCAGTGACTCCAATGGGCTCACCTGGGTCTGAGGGGGACCCTCCTCCAACATTCCTCCCTGATATATAAAATTCCTTTGGGCTCTCCCATCACTATTTGGCTAGCAAGCTGTGGCCACCTGTGAGAAATGAGCCCTCCGTGGGTGGTAGGGGGAACACAGCACATGAGCACATGGGGAGAAAGGAGTACTTGTGAGTAGTGCAGGGTCTGGGTAACTGCTTACAGAAGCCCCCGTGGAGACCCCTGGCTCCCCCTGACCCCAAGCTGCGCAGGGTCAGGAGGGGCCTCCCAGCTCCCAGCTCCCAGCTCTTACCCCAATGGCAAAGCGCTCAACACCCTGCATCTTGGGAGAATTGATAACAGTTGTGAGGTTCAGGGGGTCCTCAAATATGTCACCATCAGTGAGCACCACCATGACCTTGGATGCCTTTTTTCGGGAGCCATGGCTTGGCGTAAAGATGTTGTCTCTAGGCAGGGGAGAGGAAATGAAGAGAACTTTTCCAGGGAGATGGCTGAGCTCTGGGACAGATTTCATTCACTGCCTGTATTAGAATTGGGGAGGATTTATGACTCTCCCCAAAAGCCCAAAGAAGGTGGTAATGCCCCTTCTATGCCACACAGCAAGATGGGGAGAGGCAGGCTGCACACAGGTGTTCTTCCTGGATGGCACATAGACTACCCCTTTTATGTGTGTGTAGGAATAGTAATGATATTAAAATTTTCTATGTGCCAGGCTCTGTTCTAAACACTATACGTATTCTAACCCATCTAATCCTCACAAAATCTATGAGGCAAGTATTATTCTCATTTACAAGGGCAGAAAATGAAGCACAAAGAAATTCAAAAACTTGCCCCAGGTCACACAAATATAATCTGGAGCTGGGATTTGAACCTGAGTACTCTGCTCTGTTGCCTCTCTCAAGAGGAAGGCTGAAGAAGAATTTTTTGGAAGACAGTCCTAGGGTGTTACCCCTTACATTCCCTCTTAGCCAGGGAAAAACTGGAACCCTGATCCCCTCCTCTCACAGTTCTGCCACAGAGACTCTGGGCATGGCCACCCAGCAGACACTCAGGTAATTCCTGCTGCCCTCACACTCACAAGACATGCTGCATAGCTGAGGCAGTCCTGGTGAGATTCCCCACTTGAATAATGTTTTGGACTCTGGCGAGGGTGGCTGTCATATCCTGGCTGTCCCGAAGGTCAAACTCAGTCTGGATCACTTCTCCGTACTGCACCAGAGCAAAGCTGCACTGGAGGGAGGAGCCCAGGAGGAGGAGGAGGTGGGCGAGTTGCCACAGCCAAGGTCACCCCTTCCCGTGTGATGACTCCTGGAAGCAGTGGATGAATCCACTCATTCCACCTCATCCCTGGGCAGAAGATGCTAAAGCAGAGAAATCTCTAAGGAAGGAGGGATGGAGAAGGAGATGGCAATGACCCCCAATGAACCACAGACTTGTCCTGACTCCCTGTGTGGTCCCCTTCATACTGACTGCAGGGTTGGCTATGAGACTTCCTTTGACCAATGGATATCAGCAAATGTAATGCAATTTGAGACCTGAACAGTGTTTTCATGCATTAGGTCTTGCTCTCTTAGAATGTTGCTGACATGAAAACATTGGGCTGGCCTGCTAGAGACACATGGTCCAGATGAGTGAGTAAGGTCATCTTAAGCCATCCAGCCCCAGTCAAGCAACTGGATGCCTGCAGCTACAGGATAACTGCAAGCAAGACCAACAGAAGAACCACCAGCTGAGCTCAGCCCAAACATCTGACCCACAGAATTGTGAGCAAATAAAACAGTAGTTTTGAGATAATGTGTTGCACAGCAATAGATAAGTGATAAATTATGTGAAGCTCACCTCAAAACACTTCTCATAGAAGTTCTTCATCATGTTGGAGATGAAGTCTTTGGCTCTCTGGAAATCTGGGGGATCAATGCTTCCTGAGCCATCCAGAATGATGGCAATCTCAGTGCCTGGACAAGACAATAAGAAGGTCAGGAGTGGGCACGGGATTTGGGGCAGGCATGAGGAGCAGCATCCCTGCTCCCTGTAGTGCACATGCCCCCACTCAATCCCTGAGGGCTCTGGGAAGAACTTGTGGAGGCTCCCAAAAGTGAAGCTGGTGTCTCAGAGCAAAGAGAGCTAAACATGCTCAGGCTCTGATTTGCTGTGTGAGCTACTTCCCTCACTCCCACTCTCTGGGCCTCAGTTTCCCCACCTGTAAAATACAGGGGCAGAGCTGGGACTGGCCAAGCCCATAGAATCCAGCCACTGCTCCAGGACCTGGAGGCTGCCAGACTAGAAGTTGGTTCTGACAGCCTCTGGGAGCAACCCAGATCTGCCTCTTCTCACCAGCTTCATCCTCTTCCTCCTCTTCTTCCTCTGGCTCCTCCAGAGCCCGGCGCTGCCTGGCAGTGATCTCATGCTCTCCCATGCTGCCTTCTTTGTTCCTGTGGCAGGCTCCACCATCCACACGTACACCCAGATCTAAGACACTTTCTTTATAAAACACACATGGAAGAGCTCAGAGTCAGAAAACCTCTATGTTCACCTTAGGCACGCTCACATGTAGCTCTGCCCCAATGCCTTTCATGTGGGGCCTCCAGCCTGCCCTGCTCCTCTCTGGCTGGGTCTCTGTGTCTCTCTACATCTGCCAAGGGCTGTTGTCTCTCCTCAGAGACCCAGGTAAATCTCTTTAGAGCTTTCCAAGGCCAGCAAGTAACTAGTCCTTACCAAGGTCGAGGAAGTTGGCCTGGGCCTGAAGATGGAGGTCAGGATCCAATAGGCTACAGGTGCCTGTGAGTTCTGAGCTGAGGCTGTGGGGCTGCCGGGCTGGTACTTGAATGCATACCTGGGGACAGGGGAAGATATGGAGGGGAGAGGCAAGATAGATCACTTTCGTATTGCTTACCCACACCCCTAGTATCACCCCTACCCAGAACTCAGTGGCTCAACCAGGCAGGGAGCACAGAAACAGGTAGCTCACCTCTCCCTTGAGGTCAGCCCCTTGGTGGCTGTGCCAGGTCACATGGAATACCCAGGCGAGCCCTGGCATCAATACCACAGGTGGTCAGATTAGCAGTCAGCTCTGGGATTGGCACCAGGGAGACAGCAGGGCTCAGCCCCAGTAATAACATGCCAGTCAGAACTGGTATCGACACCAGGGTCGGTCCCAGCCTCTCTGAGACCCTCATCCTCCCACCCAGGCACACTCACCAGAACACTATGGTGGTTCCGGACAACTGTTACTCCCTGGTACCTCCCCTTTGGGATGTGGACATGCTCTGAAACAGTTAAACCCAAGTAAGGAGGGAGGTACACTGGGACATAACCCTGGAGCCAAGGTCAGAGTGCACAGGGCCATGTTGGTCAGAACCCCATGAGGAACTATCGGTCACTCAGAGCAGCTTCTAGAAAGCTGGAGCAAGGAGGCCTTCAGGACAGGCCTGGACACACCCCGGGCAACCAGCCTGTCCCTGGGGCTCATTTATTGATTCATCCAACAAATGCCCCTTGGCATTGGCTCTGAGTCCAGCCTGAAATGACTGAGACCTGGTACTTCTCCTCAAAGGGCTCCTGGCTCAGTGGGGCAGGCGAGGAGAAGCACCGGGTATGGGTGTGCACAGCACCAGGAGTGTGCAAGGTACTGCAGGGCTGGCTCCATGGACCAAAGAACCTCTAGTCTCAGAGACCCCATGGGGGACTGTGCCTCACACCCCAGGGGAAGAAGTGGTAGTTCCTTCCTCTGCCTTCTGATTCTGAGTCCCAGTCTCAGAGCCCCTGCTGCACTGTGCATGCATCTGGGCAGAGATCCACTCTGTTCAACTCAGGGCCTCTCATGGAGACAAGGATCATCAGTAAATGTGATTGTAACTGTGCCTTGTGTTGGATGGGGTGAGATGGGTGGAGTCTAGTTAATGAATGAGTCAGGTTCAAACAGCATTTATGGCGTGCCTAATATACACCAGGTGCCTTGGTAGATGCTAGGAGGGTCACAATGAGACTGGAACAGGTAGAGTTGAACTCCACTGGAGTGTGATGACTTGTATTGGGAAGGTTAGGGTTTGGAATCTGTCATCAACACTAGAGGTGTGACCTTTGGTGTACTGGCAGCCAAAAGACTTAGCTACTCTGAACTGTAGCTTCCTCTCCTGTAAATAGCATGGATCTGAGGGTTAAGAGCAAACAAAGCTCTTCACAGGGTGCCAGGTACACAGTGAGCACTCAGTACATTTTAGGCGCCATTTCTGTTGGCAGGACTGCATTAGTGGGTGGGCTGGGGGTTAGGATCGGGTTGGGATGGGCTGCTCACTGGGATAGAAGTCTTGGAGTTAGAGTCTAGGGGTGGATGGGCTTCATTAGGAGGAGCTAGCACTGAAATGATTTGGGTTGGGATAAGTGGGATTTCTAGAAAGGGCGGCCTGGGGAGCATTCCCTGGAGCTGGGGCTGACTTACCTACAGGTTGGCAAAGGATTTTGTCCTGGATGAGGGAGCATCGATGCAGAGGCCTTGATGTCCTATTGGTTCTAGGACTGGTGACCAGGAGCCTAAGTGGGAGGGTAGACAGCCAAGCTGAGCTGGCTGACAATCCCCTTTTCCTCCCTGCCTGCCCACCTACAGTCTTCCCTTTCCAGGCCAATAGGCTCACAAGTTCTCTGGCCGCTATGCAGAAGGCCCAAACCTGGGGAGGCAGGAAAGACATTTGCTTGACCTCTACTTCTGCATTGCTCCAGGCAGGAAAGGGTTAAAGCAACTTCTGTCTCTACCCACAGCTCATGGCTACCCTGACAGAGATGGGGGTGATTCTGGTGGTGACAATCTGAGAGGCGCAGGTGGGTGGATTGTTTGAGTTTATTAGGAGTTAGAGACCAGCCTAACTGCAAGAATGAGACCCCATTTCTATTAAAAATAGAAAAACTAGCCAGGTTGTTGTGCAGGGTACCTATAGTCCCAGGGAGGCTGAGGCAGGAGATTGCTGAAGCCCAAGAATTTGAGGTTATTGTGAGCTGTAACAAGACAGGCACTCTACTTAGGGCAACAGACTCGGTCTCAAAAAAAAAAAAAAGACTCTGCTCTCTTGTGGGGGTACGGATAGGGGAAACCAGGAAGCCACCAGCAACAGAGTTGGTTTTATTGGGGGCAGCACTGGCTTGAGCACACTGGTGCCGCTGTCCTATGGACCAGTCAGCACTGGAGGTTGGGGTTCCTGACTGCAAACTTCCTGTTCCTCACCCCAACCTACACCAGGGAGATAGCAGAGTCCAGCGTCAGCCTAAACACTCTCACTACCCATGCTGCCCAGGGACAGAGACTGAGCTGCTAGGGTTGTTAGCAGGGCCCAGGGCGAGTGGTGGGGAGGAGGAGACCCAGGCTTGGTGGGAACCGTGAGTCAAGCCCAAGGTCTTTATGCTGAAGGCAGTAGGAAGCCACAGACCACTTTATAAAGGGGAAGCACTGGATTCGTGTCTGCTTTCAAAAGGTCACAATGTGGCTATGGTGAGTTGGGAGACACACTAGAGAGCACAGTATGGGGAGCAGAAATGAGGCACTGTCTCCACTTCCCCAACGCCCTTCACTCTACACTTCTAAAAATTATGAAACATATTAACATATCTGCATGGTTTACACTGCAGGGGTCCTCAAACTGCGGCCAGCGGGCCACATGAGGCGGTGTGATTATATTTGTTCCCCTTTTGATTTTTTTTTTTTTTTTTTTTTTAGAGACAGAGTCTCATGTCACCCTCGGTAGAGTGTTCTGGCATCACAGCTCACAGCAACCTCCAGCTCTTGGGCTTAGGCGATTCTTTTTTTTTTTTTAATTTATTTATTTATTTATTTATTTTTTATTATAGATAAAAATATGCACCATAGATGTGGCCCAACCCATCACCCTCCCTCCACCCAAACCTCCTCCCTCCCTTCCCCTTCCTTGGTTCTTTCCTCATAGTCTTGAGGTATAGTTGGGTTATAGCCTTCATGTGAAAGCTATAGTTTAGCTTCATAGTAGGGCTGAGTACATTGGATACTTTTTCTTCCATTCCTGGGATACTTTGCTAAGGAGAATATGTTCCAGCTCAACTCACTTTCATGTTTTGTCTCTCTATGACATTTGAAGTTTAAAAACATTTAGATCCTTAGCCGGGCGTTGTGGCAGGCTCCTGTAACCCCAGCTACTTGGGAGGCGGAGGCAGGAGACTTGCTTGAGCCCAGGAATTGGAGGTTGCTATGAGCTGTGATGCTACCGCACTCTACCCAGGGCAACAGCTTGAGGCTCTGTCTCAAAAAAAAAAAAATTACATCTTTATCATTCTTCATGTAACTGCAGGCTTTCTCACTAATGTGTGTTTCTAAGTTTATTTTTAATTTAACTTTTACCAATGCTAGTCTTTGCCCATTTGCACTGAAGGAGTAGAATGTGGTGGCTGGCAGCTAATTTTCTGTTTTCCTATGAATGTAAGTGAAATTAAAGGGAAAAAGTAAGACAACCCTGAATCCTAAAACTATTACAGGGTTCTGCACTTCAGGCCTTTTTATCCTGGCATTGTCTACTCCCAACTTAGCTCACTATGAAAAAAGATTTCACCAAATTTAGTTATGGATAACATGTAGGTTGCACTTGTTAATGAAGTGTTTTATTTTCCAGCTCACGTGGATGATTTATTTCCATTTTTCTTGAGACATGCCAAACAAATATTTCCTGTGTTGGAATGTAAGGATGATCTACGTAAAATAAGTGACTTAAGAATACCACCTAACTGGTTAGTTTTATCATTTGTGGATTTGAAATTTCCAGTTTCTAATCTTGGGTGATTAGTGATCATTTTTAAACTAGATTTTATATAATAAATTATAAGGAGTCTGGATTATGTTATTTTCTTTAAAAAAGAGGCAGTTAGATCTGTCAATTAACTGTTGTCTCCCTTGATCCCTTGGTTTTAAGTTTTATTAGGGGAGATCTAGAGTAGCCCTTACATGTATTGTCCTTATGTCTAAGGTATGGTGTCTTAGCAGAATGCCTGGGCATTAATACATTCTTTCCACCATGGCTGGAATTGCAGTATCTCCTAGCAATTTGAGACCTTTTTGAGACTTGCATTCAAACCTTTGGTAAGCTGCTCTTTTCTAGACCCTTACAATTTTTACCTTGCACGTATTTAGCCCAGCTCTTGACCAAGAACTCAAATGGAACCCCCATGTTACAGACTTCAGGGCTCCCCACCCCCCCAGCACTCTCTCTTCTCTTCCAAACTCTGTCCTTCAAATTTCAGCTGCTTCAGCAGTTCTGAATTTGATCTCTGCTGCTTGCTTCAGTGGGACTGTGTATTCTGCTTGGATTCCATCTCCCTGTTTCCTCCTTGGCTACAGAAGGGCTTATCTCAAGTGTTTCCTATTTGCAGGGGTTGCGGTCCTGCACTGTGTGTTTGTCCATGTCCCCTAGCAGTTGCTGCTTATGCTTTGTCCAGTTTGTACTTGTTTATGGTGGTAAGGCACGCCCAGTGGCAGTTATTATGGCTAGAAGACTTGGTTATTATTAGTGTATTTGTAATTCAGAGGACTGGGAATATTTGCTTTTAGGATCAGGTGTTCAGGGCTGTGAGAATGGAATGATGCAAATGTATGTATGGAACTGATACCCGTTAAGATTTATTTTTGTAACTTCTGAGAAAAAAATTTGTACAATAGGAAAAATCTCTAAGATATTAATTTGCATTTGGGTTTTTTTGTTCTCTGGTTAATAAATGCCATTCTTGGCAATCAGTCATTATTTTTAACATGGATATAAACTCATAATTTGGTTTTTCAAAGACTATCTTGTGAATATTTAGAGGATGCTTCATTTGGAATATTTTTCGATTGGTATCTTTACTAGGATGAATTTTTAGGTTAATGGGATTAAGTTGTTTATTCCTGTTTTAGGTACCCAGAAGCCAGAGCCATACAACGGAAGATAATATTCCATTCAGGGCCTACAAACAGTGGAAAGACTTATCATGCAATTCAGAAATACCTCTCAGCAAAATCTGGAGTGTACTGTGGCCCTTTAAAATTACTGGCACATGAGATCTTCGAAAAGAGTAATGCTGCTGTTAGTATATTACCAAATATTTGCTCATTTTTTTCTCATTTTCTTTCTTGGGGATGGAGAAAAGACATATAGTAATTTACTGTGAACGAGAAATTACCATATTTCATTGTACTCAAGAAGTTATCACGTGTACAATGTACTACTGTATATACAATTATGGAAGAGAAAGATACTGCTTAACTGAATTCTGACATGTCGTCAATTGTTAAGATGCATTCTGATTTCCAGGCCAGGTGAAGTGGCTCATGCCTGTAATCCTAGCACTCTAGAAGGTCGAGGAGGGCGGATTGCCTGAGCTCACAGGTTCAAGACCACCCTGAAACAGAGTTGAGACCTCGTCTCTAAAAATAGCTGGGCGTTATGGCAGGCGTCTGTAGTCCCAGCTACTTGGGAGGCTGAGGCAAGAGGAGCCTCCCAAGAGTCCTTGAGCCCAGGAGTCAGGTTCTGTGAGCTATGAAACATGACATTCTACTGAGGGTGACAAAGATTCTCTCTCAGAAAAAATAAATAAATAAAAGATGTATTCTGCTTTCAGAGATAGTAAAATGTGAAAAAATATGCACAGTAGAATGAATGAAATACAGTATTAAAAGAATATTTCACATATATAGAGAAATGCAGAGAATAACATACAAAAAAACCTTGAACCCAATACCTGGTTCCATCAGATCCTAACATTTTGTCATACTTGCTTTGTTTACTTTTTTTTTTTTTTTTTGAGACAGAGTCTCACTCGTTTGCTCAGGCTAGAATGTCATGGCATCAGACCTCAAACTTCAGGTCTCAAGTGATCCTCCTACCTCATACATGTGCCCATCATAGGTGGATTTTTCTTCTTCTAGTAGAGATGGGGCCTCGCTCCTGCTCAGGCTGGGCTTGAACTTCTGAGCTCCAGGGATCTTCCCACCTGGGCCTTCCAGAATGGTAGGGTTATAGGTGTGAGCTACCATAACTGGACTTCATTTACTTTTATTTTATTTTATTTTGAGACAGAGCCTCAAGCGATTGCCCTGGGTAGAGTGCTGTAGCATCACAACTCACAGCCATCTTAAACTCCTGGGCTTAGGTGATCCTCTTGTCTCAGCCTCCCAAGTAACTACAAGTGCCTGCCACAATGCCTGGCTATTTTTTGGTTGTAGTTGTCATTGTTTGGCAGACCTTGGCCCGGATTCAAACCCACCAGCTCTGGTGTATGTGGTTGGCGCCTTAGCTGCTTGAACTACAGGGGCTATCCCATTTACTTTTTTAAGAAATAAAATGTTGGGGCAGTGCCTGTGGCTCAGTGAGTGGGGCACTGGCCCCATGTACCGAGGGTGGCAGGTTCATACTGGGGCCCTGGCCAAATTGCATCAACAACAAAAAAATAGCTGGGTGTTGTGAGCGCCTATAGTCCTAGCTACTCGGGATGCTGAGACAAGAGAATCGCCTGAGCCCAGGAGTTGGAGGTTGCTGTGAGCTGTGTGGTACCATGGCACTCTACCGAGGGTGACAGAGTGAAACTGTTTCTACAAAAATAAATAAATAAATAAAATGTTATTGATAGGCTCAGTGCCCATAGCACAATAGTTGTAGCACCAGCCATATACACCGAAGCTGGTGGGTTCAAAACCGGCCCGGGCCTGCTAAACAACGATAACCACAACAAAAAATAGCCAGGCATTGTGGCAGTCCCAGCTACTTGGGAGGCTGAGGCGAGAGGATTGCTTAAGCCCAACAAGAGTTTGAGGTTGCTGTGAGCTGTGATTTAATGGCACTCTAGTGAGACTCTGTCTCAAACAAACAAATACATAAATAAATAAATAATTAAATGTTATTGATAAGAGTTGGAACTCTCTGAATTTCTCCTTTCACTCTTCAGAGTTAACCACTACTCTGTTATGATGTTTAATTTACCTTTTTTTAGAGTAGACTTCTGTTGCTGTAAGCTAGAACTAATGATAAAGAATGAAGCCAACGTGTAACCTGGTTCTTGGTGCCCTCATTGAATCCCCAACAATAAAAAACAAAAATATGCAACCACCTTTTCAAAACTGAAAGGACGAGGCTCGGCATCCGCAGCACAGTGGTTACAGCATTGGCCATAAACACCGAGGCTGGTGGGTTCAAACCCAGCCTGGGCCGGCTAAACAACAATGATAACTGCAACAATAATAACAAAAAAAAATAGCCAGGCATTGTGGCGGGCGCCTGTAGTCCCAGCTACTTGGGAGGCTGAGGCAAGAGACTCACTTAAGCTTAAGAGTTTGAGGTTGCTATGAGCTGTGATGCCATGGCACTCTACCCAGGGCCACATAGTGAGACTCTGTTTCAAAAACAAAACAAAATAAAAACTGAAAGGACCTTGGGTGGCGCCTGTAGCTCAGTGGGTAGGGCGCTGGCCCCGGCCAAACTGCAACAACAAAATAGCCAGGTGTTAATAGCGGCCACCTGTAGTCCCAGCTACTCGGGAGGCTGAGGCAAGAGAATCGCCTAGGCTCAGGAGTTTGAAGTTGCTGTGAGCTGTGATGCTAGGGCACTCTACCAAGGGCGAAAAAGTGAGATTCTGTCTCTACAAAAAAAAAAAAAAACCTGAAAGGACCTAAGTTCTGTGGTCTGAGGCATCATTTCACTAAATGGGCTGCTTTTGGGTTCATTGTTTCATTCTAAGTTTATAATGTGAGATTAATCAGTTTGGTAGGTAATTTGCATTCTCTTATGTTTTTCTGAATCCTTTGAGTAATTTGCAGCCATAATGCCTATTTATCCATAAATTATTGAGAATGTATTTCCTTAGAGTAGACTTTACATAACCACAGGATATTTGTCTGAAGCAGAACAAGACATTTAATCTTTATAAGATGCTGTTATTTAAAACACAGTCCGTATTTACATTTTGTCCATTGTCCATTTATATCCCCTGCCCCTGGCACCCCTCCAGGATTCTGTCCAGGCTCTTACACTGTATTTAGTTGCCATGTCTCTCGTTTCCATTAATTTTGGACAGCTCCTCGGTCTTCTTTTGTCTTTCAAATCTTGTGCATTTTGGAAGACAACAGTTAAGTTGTGTTACAAACTGTTGCTCAGTTTGGAGGTGTCTGATGTTCCCTTGTTATTAGATTCAGGCCACCAGGGAGACTAATGATCACAGTTTGGCCTAGACTTTCCCGGATGTAGCACCAAGACTCCTTTGTTGTGGGGATCTCCCTGTCCTGGACAAACAAGGATGGTTGATCACCCTGATAGACCATAGCATTGATGTTGGTCCTTCTTGGGAAATTATATTGTAAGATCTTTACATTTTTAAGTTGTATTTATGATGTTTTTCTTGAATATAGAAACAATTCATGTTCATTTTAATAAAAGTCAGATAGTACACAAATGTACAAAGTTAAAATGTGAAATTGCTGCAGTTTCTCGTGTCTTTGTTACCTGAGGATTTAGCTGATTTGAGATGTTTCCAAGTTTACGTAGCTTATATAAGAGAATGTTTCTTACTTTGTTTTTTATAAAATGGGGGAAAAACAGCATTGGGAATGTTTTCTTTAAACTGATAAGTATTGATAAATCTGATGGTAATGGAGAGATACTGTATTAAACATCAAAAATGGCTTTTTGCCCTTGTTTTGAAGATAGAAATAATTCTGCGTTTCTTTTCGTTATTCTAGGGTGTGCCATGTGACTTGGTGACAGGTGAAGAGCGTGTGACTGTTGGCCCAAATGGGAAACAGGCTGCCCATGTTGCTTGTACTGTTGAAATGTGCAGTGTTACAACTCCTTGTATGTACATACCATTTAAAAAAACATGATTTGGTACTTTTAGTTTTAAAATACAGTTGGGCATATGAAATACACTCCCCTATGTTGACTACCTTAAGTTGACCTAATTTTCATAGACTAGACACATACCACATGTACTCAGTGGAAGTTCCATATGTTGACCACCTCTGTATGTTGACCAGTTTGTTATAGTCCTTTGGGTGTTAACTTACAGAGGTTCTACTGTACGTTTTTTACTTGTGAAAAAAATTACAAATCTAGAGAACAAAGAGTATAGTATAATAAATACCCAGGACCTGCCTATAGTAGTAAATGTGAAACATTTTGCTATGCCAAGTTCAGAATGCTCTTAAGAGCTAAAATTCTCAAAAGTATGAGTGTTTCATTTGTACCACTCCCCAATTTAATTCTCCCCTCTTTTGATGTAACCAGCATCAAGCATTTGGTGTACAGCTTTCCTGTTTGTTCTTTTAAATCATAGCTGTGTACATTAATGCAATCATGGGTACAATGTGCTGGTTTTATATACAATTTGAAATATTTTCATCAAACTGGTTAACATTTTCCTGTCTGTTTTTTATATCACTGATACATGTTACCTATCAGTACTGCAAATTGTCATGTTTTAACACATTTATTTTATTACATTGTCTTACTGTCTTCCAACTTGCTTTTTTATTCCACACAACAAATGTTTTTGGTTGCAGCTGTCATTGTGTTTGGCGGGCCCAGGTTGGATTCGAACCTGCCAGCTCAAGTGTATGTGGCTGGCGCCTTAGCCACTTGAGCCACAGGCACCAAGCCGATGTGATAGTTCTTATTAGACAGATTCTCTAAGCTGTCTCTGAGATTGCAGAAAACAGGACAAATGGTGCAGTAAAGAGGTTGAGTATATGAACTTTGGAGCTAGATTGCCTGGGTTTGTGCAAGATTATACCTTCACTGATTGTATAACCTTAGACAGCTAATTTAACTTCTCTGGAACTCAGTTGACTCTTCTGTCAAATGGAGATAATGGTATACTTAACCTCATAGTTTTGTTGTGAGGATTAAAGGAAGAATAGCTGTAAAATACTTTAAAATAAGCCTGCTAGGAAAGAAACATCCAGGCCAGTTACAGGGGCTCATGATTATAATCCTAGCACTCTGGGCAGCTGAGGCAGGTGGACTGCCTGAGCTCACAGGTTCGAGACCAGCCTGAGCCAGAGCGAGACCTCACCTTTAAAAATAGCCGGGCATTGTGGCAGGTGCCTGTAGTCCTAGCTACTTAGGAGGCTGAGGCAGGAGGATTGCTTGAGCCTAAGAATTTGAGTTTGCTGTGAGCTGTGACAGTATGTCACTCTACTGAAGGTGACAAAATGAGATTCTGTCTAAAAAAAAAAAAAAAAAAGAAAGAAAGAAAAAGAAAAAGAGGGTGGTGCCTGTGGCTCAGTGAGTAGAGCACTGGCCCCATATACCAAGGGTGGTGAGTCAAACCTGACCCTGGGCAAACTGCAACAAAAAACAGCTGGGCGTTGTAGTGGGCACCTGTGGTCCCAGCTACTCAGAAGGCTGAGGCAAGAGAATCACCTAAGCCCAAGAGCTGGAGGTTGCTGTGGGCTGTGATGCCACAGTACGCTACGGAGAGCAACAAAGTGAGACTCTGTCTCTAAAAAAAAGAAAAACATCTACTAAGTGATGACAATGGTGTTGGTGGTGATGAAAGCTTGAATTTTGATGGTGTGATGTGTTCATAATGCTATTCAAGTAGATTGTATTGCTCATGATAACTTTTTTGTTTTAAGATGAGGTGGCCGTAATTGATGAAATTCAAATGATTAGAGATCCAGCTAGAGGATGGGCCTGGACCAGAGCACTTCTAGGTTGGTGATACTAGTGCTGTAAGACCTGTGCTTCGCGATATCTGCACTAAATGAATTTTTATCTCCTTAACATTGTCAGATAGTCAACTAGATCCCTTTTTGACATCAACCAGTAAAAAAGTTCAGTTACATGTGATTTTTATTCTCTAAATATTATTTTAGTAATAGGAAATCTTGGCTGGGCATGGTGACTCACACCTATAATCCCAGCACTTTGGGAGGCCGAGGCAGGAGGATCACATGAGTCAAGGAGTTTGAGACTGGCCTGGGCAACGTAGCGAGTCCCCACCCCCACCCCAGTCTCTACAAAAGAAAATAAATAAATTGGCAGGCGTGGTGGTACATACTGAAAGTCTCAGCTGCTAGGGAGGCTGAGGCAGGAGGGTCACTTGAGTCCCAATAGTTTGAAGTTGTAGTGAGCTATGATGACACCACTACACTCTAGCCCAGGCAACAGAGCAAGACCCTGTCTCTTAAAAAAAAAAAGGAAAATCCATTTTTTCTGTTACTAAATTAGCATGACCTACATTAAAGTAAAAATTTTCAAATCTCAGCATCTTTGCACAACTACTATTTATATTATGGTGTTTTTCCTGCCAATCATTTTTCCTATGCATGTAGTGTTTTGGGAATGTTTAATTTTGTTTCTTGCTTTTTTTGGTTCTATTATTTCATAGACATTTTTTCATAGCACTTGTTAATGTAATTGCATATTCTCCATTGAAGAACAGTACTATTAATTGTTCCATAGAGTTGACATTTTTCCCTGTTATTTATAATGCAGCATAATAATCTTTGTGGCCATAGCTTTTTATTTTTATTTTTTATTTTTTATTATTTCTTTAGGATAGTCTCTTGGAAGTGGAGTTCTTGAGGTTCATGGACATGAATGAACATTTCTGCTATTTGATATTGGAGTGAATTTTTGATCAGCATGTTTTAGGGTAGGCATTTTCAAATTTAAAAACATAGCTGAACTCTATTCAAACAAAGAGTCCAATGAGGCCCATTATGTAGAATAGGTGAAAGTGGATCTGCTCAGGGATAAGGAGCTGAGTTTGTTCTCCCTCCAGCCATCAGCCTCACAGACGCCTCAGTGATTCCAAGGAACCTTTGAAAACCACTAGTATATGACCTGTGTCAGTACTAAGCATCAAAATGCCAGAATTCTAGTCTTGGCTGGCTTCATCATAGAATAGGCTTTAAACCTTGGCCAAAGAATTAAAAGCCCTGAGATTTATAAAAGTGAAGATAATATTTGCCCACTAGAAGGTGGTGGTAGTTTTGAAGTTTACATCAAAGAGATAATATCAAAGAATGTATTTGTGAAAACACTTGACAAAGTTGTAAAGCAATAGGCAAGCATATATAATGTATTTTTGCTGTGTCAAGTGTTACATATTTAATTATAAATCTTTTTTTTTAAATCCTAATTTTACAGGACTCTGTGCTGAAGAAGTTCATTTGTGTGGAGAATCTGCTGCTATTGACCTGGTCACTGAGCTTATGTACACAACTGGGGAGGAAGTGGAGGTACTGGATTAGATTACCATATTTTACTATTTATAATACTTTTCACCCAAATTTTTAAAGGAAAAACAAGGATATACATTATACATGGGTAATAACAGGCTGGAAGCCCAGTGGACCTCCTGGGGCCGCTGTGCCTTCCTCCCTGGGCCCACTGAGCACAAGGGGTTCTAGTCTGGGAGGGTCTGGGATCTGGTGGGAGGCGGCATGGTGGAGCTGGAGAAACAGCTGCAGCCATGCTAGTTGAGGGCTGAGGGCCAAGGGCTGAGGCCTGGTCTCACAGAGGAGACTGGGAGCCCTGCACAGGCCCCAGGAACTAGCCTGGGCAGCCTCTGTTGTTCTCCCTCACCCGTGCCAGCCATGTGTATGGCCATTTGGCAGTGGCCCCCAATGTGGAGGGGAGGGAAATGACTCTCGGGAGAGCGGGAAGGAGCAGCCTTCATGGAGAGGGTGGCTACAGTCTACAAATTTGCCAGCTTACCAGGGGACCTTTAGCCTCCCCAGATGTGTTTCTCCTGGCCAAGAGTTGGCCACTTTCTCAAGGGGTGTTTTCCAGAATGTTTGGGCAAAAAACATGCATGAGCATTATTCATGGGATCACATTATAGCAAAATGTTGTCTATGCTTCATTCTCAAGGTGGTATCACATAGCCCAGGGTACATAGGCACTGGCTTCATAGGTCCTAGGTAGTGCCAAAATCAGAACTTAAATAAAAATAAAGCTAATTTTTTTTTGTGATTGACTAGATCACATATGTTTGGTTGACCTTCATGATCTGAAGTTCTGACAGAGTGAGAAGAATCTCTTATATTCCATGGGTGTAAGAGATTCTTCTTTGAACAAAACCTTTTGGGGCTTGAGCAGATCTGTTTTGTCTTTGAACAAAACCTTTTGGGGCTTGAGCAGATCTGTTTAGAAATAAATAATCGGGACTTTTGCAAGGCTTCAACTTGTAGTCATGAAATGTTAATAAGTGTCCTTGGAAATGATAGGCATGATGTGGGCTTGTGATCTATATGACAGGTATTTAAAGGAGGGGGGAAAGTAAAGGAGAGTGGAAGGTGGAGACCCAGTAATAGTTTGTGGTTTTCTAAGCTTATATTAATCTGTCAGATACTGGAGCCTTTGTATCTCTTTTGTAAGTTTCCCTAGAGTAGGAAGTAACTGGTTTCATTTTAATCCTACTTTTCTTTTTCTTTAGTTTATAATCGCCCTATTATTTTAGTTTTGTGCTCAGCTTTTAGGGAAAGATAAGAATGTAGAGGAAGAGATTGTGGATTTTACTGTGCTCTTTATTGTTCTTAGCTTTGTACCCTTAGGTATATCCCAGAAGGCTAGAATTGGGAAAGACCTCAGATATTTTACTGGGCCTTATTTTACTCTTTCCTAAAATAGAAATAGCAGTTAATAATCCCTCTACACTTACCACACTGCCATGAAATTAAAATACTGTGTATGTGAAAGTTCTTTGAAAAGGTATGAAGTTGGGAGGACGAAGGGGGAAAGTGTGTTCTCACTTAACGGGCACAACATTAGGGTGTATGGCACACCTCTTCGGGGCAGGACACAATTATAAGAGGGACTCTACCTAAAAAATGCAAACATTATAACCTAATTTTTATACACTTAACTAACCTGAAACAATAAAAAAAGAAAGAAAATGTTCGAAATTACTCAATGATGGTGATTTAATAAATGTGAAAGGAAAAAATGTAAGATATAAAAATAAATAATAAAATAGGGTGTTGTGGCAGGCACCTGTAATCCCAGCTACTTGGGAGGCAGAGGCAAGAGACTCGCTTGAGCCCAGACGTTGGAGATTGCTGTGAGCTGTAATGCCACAGCACTCTACCCAAGGAGATAGCTTGAGGCTCTGTCTCAAAAAAAAAAAAAATAAATAAATAATAAATTAAAAAGAAAGAAAGAGGGAAAATGTATGAAGCATTGCGTTTTATCTTAGAAATGCCAGTGAGAACTGATGGTAACACTTACCCCATCAAATTAAATGTTTTCTTTTGAAAAATGTTGGTACCTAACTGTTTTTAGCCACTCTTGACTGCATCACAGGCTTTTCATTTAATAATTAGTCTCAAGAAGTGGAGTTGAGTGTATTATTTTAACATTGCATGTTCTTATTGTAGGTTCGAAACTATGAGCGGCTTACCCCCATTTCTGTGCTGGATCATGCACTAGAATCTTTAGATAACCTTCGGCCTGGGGACTGCATTGTCTGTTTTAGCAAAAATGATATTTATTCTGTGAGTCGACAGATTGAAATTCGGGGATTGGAGTCAGCGGTTATATATGGCAGTCTCCCACCTGGTAATTATGGGCTCTTATCGTGGCAGGAAATGAAATCTCTTTTTGCAGTTTATGTTGAGATATGTATAGGAAACAAAGTAAAGGATATTGAATTAAGTTGTTTGATATATTGATAATTAGATTATAATTTATATGAAATTTTTGTGGTTCACTTTGGGTATGGAAATACTGTATTTTAATTATAGCTCTCATTATTTGCTGCTATTATTGGATGATATTTTAAATGTTCAGCTTGTGATTTTCATGCAGAAATGTTATTAAAATATGGATGTGGTAATATTCTTGAACTTGTAGTCATGAAACATATTAATAAGTGTCCTTGGGAATGATAGGCATGATGTGAGATTGTGATCTATATGAGGGGATATTTAAAGAAGGGGAAGTAAAGGAGAGTAGCTATTTTTTTTTTTAGAGACAGAGTCTTACTTTGTCACCTCTGTAGAGTAATGTGACATCATAGCTCACAGCAACCTCCAGCTCTTGGGCATAGGCGATTCTCTTGCCTCAGCCTCCCGAGTAGCTAGGACTACAGGCGCCTGCCACAATGCCCAGCAATTTTTTTTGTTGTTGTTGTCGTTGCAATTTGGCTGGGGCCAGGTTCGAACCTACCACCTTCAGTATATGGGGCTGGCGCTCTACTTCTGAACCACAGGTGCTGCTCAGGAGAGTGGCTTTTTGAGGATACAAAGAAAAACTTTGAAACAATAACAGTTTTTCATCAAAAATGGGAAAAGCAGGAGGTGAGGGATTCCACGATGTACTTAGTATAATGTAGTAAGAGACTAAGAACACCGATTTAACCTAACATGTTCTTATTTTAGGAACCAAACTTGCTCAAGCAAAAAAGTTTAATGATCCCAATGATCCATGCAAAATCCTGGTTGCTACAGATGCAATTGGCATGGGACTTAATTTGTAAGTAATTTGTTTTTCATAAGCAAGAATATTCTGTTGGTTAGTGGCCATTTTTTTGTTTTTCAGTTTTCTCATTGGCTTTCATGACCAAATACTTTGATCTAAGAGAATAAACATTATAGATTTGAGATTTATCTTGCTGACACCTATTGAGGAAATGAAAAGAACCTATTACATAGCGCTGGGACTTTAGAGTGCTGTTCCCCACTGCTGCTGCCTGTCACATCCCCTCACTTTAGTTTCATTCTCTAAGTCCAAGGGCCTATGTTGCTTGTGGAGCTACCCAGTACCTCCAGTGATAATAATGTTAGGCCTAAGTGTGCCTCCTCAGGTAATTAAGGCAACTGTACCTCTATGAACCAAAGAATCACTAAAAGCTGTTTTTAACAGCAGCCAACTTTCAAAAGCAATAAGGGAGCACTTTATTTGGGTCATTTATAAAAAGGTCATTTTCTACAGCTTTACTGGAGTATAATTTATATACTATACAAGTATATAGTTGTGTGTATATAGTTTGATGACTTCTAGTCAGTATACGCAGTTGTATACTCCCATTGTAAGTATACAGTTTGATGATTTCTAGTCATTATACACAGATGTTAAAAAAATATTGAGAGGAAGAAAAAATTACCAGCAGAACTCTTTTCTTTATTTTTTAAATGGCAGACAAGATAGCAAGTGGGCCTGCACTAGAGTTGTAGTGAGCATTTCTAAGATGACCCAAGTGATGGAGGGATTTTCATACGGTCTGTGGGATCACTTTTATTTCTGTTTCAGGAGCATAAAAAGAATTATTTTTTACTCCCTTATGAAGCCCACTGTCAATGAAAAGGGAGAGAGAGAAATAGAACCAATCACCACCTCTCAAGCCCTGCAGATTGCTGGCAGAGCTGGTAGATTCAGCTCACAATTTAAAGAAGGAGAGGTCACAACAATGAATCGTGATGACCTCAGTTTATTAAAGGAAATTTTGAATAGGCCTGTGGATCCTATAAGGGTAAGGTGTAACATCTTAATTACTACTTCTGTGGAGAAGACTTTCCTTCCCTTTTCTCCATTCAGACCCTTGTCTCAGACACCTGGAAACAGATATAAGCACAAGAAAATTTTGTGCAATAGACACCACGTCAAGAAAGCCCTACTTTTGTTACTTTGGGGAGGCATAGAGACCCCTGATTAGAGAAAGGTGTGCAAGTGAAAGATCTGGATTGAACAAGTTTAGTTGATTTTTCATTAATTCTTCCTAGAATCTAGCAGCAGGTGGGGATACAGGTATAGCTGCTTCAGGTGGGCACATAGAGCCATGTCAGTGGACTGAAAAATTACCGGAAGCCATGTCAGTGGACTGAAAAATTACCGGTGCCTTAGCTGCTTGAGCTACAGGCACCAAGCCTGTGCTTCATTTTCTTATACTTTTCTTCCTTTCCTCTTTCTCTCTTTTTTTATTATTATTAGTATTATTATTTGAGAAGAGTTTCACTTTGTTGCTCACTTTGTTGAGCTTGGCCTCATAGCTCACAGCAGCCTCAAACTCTTGGGCTCAAGTGATCCTCTTGCCTCAGCCTCCCGAGTAACTGGGACTACAGGTGCCTGCCACAATGCCTGGCTATTTTTACTACGAGGTCTTGTTCTGGCTCAGGCTGGTCTTGAATTCATGAGCTAGGGCGATCCACCTGCCTCAGCCTCCCAGAGTGCTAAGATTACAGGCCTGAGCCAGCACGCCTGGCCTTCCTCTTTCTCTTTTTCATTTACTTTCTTTTTTTCCTGTTTCATGTCTTATGTTGATATTTAGCTGTGACCATTTCTTAACACTGCAGTAAATGGGTAAAGACATAAGTGATCTCCAGTTTAAAATTGTTCTCATATATTTATGTGTGTATGGCAGTTTTATTAGTCTGGTTAAAGTGACTTGGGGGTTGATTCATTTTTATTCATTGGGGAGAACTGAGACATGGAAAACGGTTTTATCCTGGAAAGCATTTTTGATACTCCATTATTGGATCATCATAGGTTTTAGAAATATAACTAAAATGTCAGCAAAAGGCTATTCAGAGACTATACTCTGTCATTTTTACTACATCATCTCATTAGCTTTTCTAGTTGGTAATAAATGATGGGTTATTTTTTCTGTTTTACCCAAATGGTATTCAACTCATTTGAAAGCTTAGCTTGAATGTAGGACTTTCTCTTGAAGTAACTTAAGAAAATTGGTTCTTTTGAAAAAGAAATCAGCTTATGTTTTTTTTTCTTTTGCTTTTACTAAAAGGCAGCTGGTCTTCATCCAACTGCTGAGCAGATTGAAATGTTTGCCTACCATCTTCCCGATACAACGCTTTCTAATCTCATTGTAAGTGGAAACTTGCTTTTTAATCTTTTCTAAAAATGTTGATATTTCAAACAATTAATGGTTAATTTCATGGGTGTGAATGGATAGTCTGCTTTTGTGAAGTTGCTGTTTATGAAATTTATAAGTAATAACTTTTTCAAAATCTTTTGGGACTTCTGTCTGGAGAAATTTTCATTTTGAGTATTTCAGATTGGGAAGGATGAGCAGAAATCTGCTAGCTTCAGGAAGCAGTGACTAAAGCAGGCTTCTCTGGAAGTCTGTCATAGAATAATAAAGAGACGTCTTTTGTAGGCTTTAGTACTTTTTTCATGCCCATTTAGGCAGTCTAGTAATTTCATGTATCTTTACACCTCCTTTGCGCCCCCCCCCCCCGCCGAGTTTTTTTTGTTTTTGTGAGGCGAGGGGGGGGTGTTTTTTTTGTGTATGTTGT
>CAUYPK010055046.1:0-37018 GCA_963574355.1 Loris lydekkerianus
TTTGACACATTTTCATCACAATAGTTAACATAGCCTTCCTGGCATTTTCCCAGTTACCATGCCAAGACATTTACATTCCACATTTACTAAGTTTCACATACTATTTCTTTTCTCAGAGTTCCATAGTTGTCTTTATAGAGATCTTTCACATCCTTTGTTAGGTAAACTCCCAAATATTTCATCTTCTTTGGCACTACTGTGAACGGAATAGAGTCCTTATCTGTTTTTTCAGCTTGACTATTGTTGGTATATATAACCCGAGACACTGCCGTATTCCTTGATCACTTCTAAGAGTTTTGTAGTAGAATCCCTGGTGTTTTCCAGATATGCAGTCATATCATCTGTGAAAAGTGAAAGTTTGATCTCTTCTGACCCTGTATGGATACCCTTGATTGCCTTTTCTTCCCTAACTGTGATGGCTAAAACTTCCGTTATAATGTTAAAGAGCAGTGGAGACAATGGACAACCTTGCCTGGTGCCTGATCTTAGTGGAAAGAATATCAGTTTTACTCCATTCAATATGATATTGGCTGTGAGTTTGCTGCGGGTGGCCTCTATCAGTTTAAGAAATGTCTCTTCTACACCAGTTTTCTTAAGTGTTGTGATTATGAAGGTATGCTGGATATTATCAAAAGCTTTTTCTGTATCAATTGAGAGAATCATTAATTTTTTATATGCTAAATTATAGCTTTCATGTGAAGGCTATAGCCCAACAATAGCAAAAGACTATGGGGAAAGGGCCAAGGAAGAGGAAGGAAGGGGGGTGTTTAGGATGGAGGAAGGGTAATGGGTGTGACCACATCTATGGTGCATCTTAGAATGGGCACAGGAAAAACTTACTAAATGCAAAATACAAATGCCTACATACAATAACTAAGAAAATGCCAGGAAGGCTACGCTGAACAGTTTCATGAGAATACTTCAGATTGTATATGAAAGCAGCACATTGTACCCCTTGATTATACTAATGTACACAGCTATGATTTAACAATAAAAATAAATAAATTAAAAAGAAAAAAAAGAAAAAAGAAATAGACTAGGTAGGATTTGATCAGGATTTGGCCTTGGTTTGCCAACCCCTGTCCTAGATAATTAAAAAAGCAAAAAACAGGAAACAAAACAGAACCTCCAGTGCTGCAGACAAAAGGACAATTTGAAATAATATCAATACTGAAAAAGAGAATGACTCAACTGTTTGAGTAACAAACCCTTTTGCAAGCCAGGTGGTTTATAATTCTTTGTTTTCAACTGTATTAAAGGAGAATCTGATCAAGTTTTCAGCTGGGTAGACCTTTAAAAATAATTTTAGATGTTAGATCACTGTGATTGTTGATTTAGAACTTGGAAGGCATTCAGAAAATTAAGTAAAATGGCAATTACAAAATTCATTCCATTTCCTCCTACTTATGTCAACAATATTCTTTGCTTATCTCTACAAAAAAATAAAAATAGGAATAGCATTCACATAGAAGCTTGTCTCATTCTAGTCATTAGTTACATGAATTAGAAAGTATAAAAATAATTGGGAAAAGGTCTAATTAAAAAATACATTTTCAATAAAATTTTACTTTTTGTCTTTAATAATGACGAACAACTTTTTTATATATTCATGTTGTTATGTTCAATGGTCTATTATCAATCATTATTATAACTTAATGTGGAGCAAAATTTTTAAATACCTCAGCGCCTAATAGGCACAGGAAATTTCCATTTTTGTGCATATTTATGATAGAGACATGTGAGTGATCAATACACTACTAAGAATAAAATATATTCTTTGGAGCTGTGTCCTTTACCAGTGTCCTTCCCTAGACAGCAAGCTGGACTATTTGGGCCATGTCTCTCCTCTCCCTTACCCTGGGTCCTCCACATTCCTTTAGGTCACCTGTCCTTTCTGTGATCCTTTCTGGACCTTTAGAACTACAATGATGGGACCAGCACAATTAGTCACAGTCCCAGGGGCTGTGAGTTCCAGTGTGGGTGGTGCATGTGTGAGCGCCCTGCCCTGGGATGGGTGTCCTCTAGACCCCCTTCAGAGTGTTGACCAGAGTTCCCCCAACTCTACTAGCCTTCATCTGTCCTCCATGATCAGGCAAGACCAGAGAGCTGGGTCCCTGAAGGCAGGGCCGGCTGGGCTTTGTGAACTGTTGGGAGTTGGTCCCACCTGTCTGTGTCCCAGAATGGGTGGGGAGCTGAAGAAATGTGGGTATTACTTGCCCATGCACGCCCAGGTTTCAGAGCTGCCCTAGTCCCAGCAGCTGCCCTTGTCCTGGCCCTGACCCCTGGAGCAGAGTCTAGGGCTAGTTTCTGCAGAACTTAACTTTGGTTGCTGCCGAGCATCTCTGAACTTCTAGTAGCAATGAATATGAGGAGGAGGCAGTGGTGCCTGAGGTGGCTCTGGCTCGACCACACCAGAAGGGGCTTCCAAATCCCACTCCTCCCCACCCACCTGCTGCCTTTACCGCAGCTCACCTCTGCCCTTGTTGCCCACCCAGGGCTGTGCAGAGAAAGATGTGCTAAGGAATGTGCTGCTGGTGGAGGTGCCCCTCCAGGCCCAGGAAACCTGTGTGATGGCCCAGACCATAGACCTGGCCTGGCCATGAGCTGGCTGCCAGCACCAGGCCCTTGTCCCATTTTGCTTTGCTTTTTACCCATTATAATGATCATGAAGACTTTGGTGAGAGGGAAGATATGCATCATGATGTTAAGTAGAAATGATTTGTTAAAATCAGACCCCTCATAAAAGAATAAGAGATTTATTGTTTGACCCCTCCCGAAACAAGGGAGGAGGAGCGATAATAGGGAATCTTCTTTGCTGATCCCAATACAACAAAGAATTCAGCCTGAGATGCTGCTATAGCCAGTCTTTGTGATGTTTCTGGAGACAGCTTAGGAAGTAATTTGTTTTCTCCCTAGAATGGCCAAGAGCCAGCTTCAAAGCTTGGACAGAGGTGGAAAGCTGTCTGTCTGGGAGCTGGCTCCCAGCTCCACCTGGCCTTCTGGGGGTCTCATGTAGTTCTTTTATACCTGTCCCGGTGGGCCCTTTACCAGGTGGCTTCTCAGGTCCAAGATCCTATTGGCTTTTCTTATAAGTGTGCAGCTCCTCCTGGGTGGTAGGGTCCGGCAGAAAGAGCAGCAGGTCAGCAAGGTCATGGAACCCAGTCCCTTGCATAATTTATAAAAACCTAAATAAATCATGATGGCCATGAAAAAAAAAAAAGAATAAAATATATTAGCATAAAATTTTATGAAGTAAATTCTGGAGAAGTAGAATGGAAATAGAAGTTCAGGGAGAAAAAAATAAAAATTTCCTATTGTCAAAAAGAGCTTATTTTTGTATTTTTTCTTTTTCTTTTCTTTTTTTTTTGAGACAGAGACTCACTTTGTTGCCCTCGGTTATATGCCATGGTGTCATAGCTCACAGCAACCTCAAACACTTGGGGTGATCCTTTTGCCTCAGCCTCCCGCATAGCTGGGACTACAGGCGCCAACCATAATACCTGGCTATTCTTTAGAAACAGGGTCTCACTCTTGGTCAGGCTGGTCTCGAACTCCTGAGCTCAAGTGTTCCGCTTGCATCAGCCTCCCAGAGTGCTTGGATTATAGGTGTCAGCCACCACGCCCAGCCCTTGTATTTTTTTTAAATGGATAATAGTAGCTCTCAAGTTCTTGTAAATTTTAGATTCCACTGGATACATTTAATAAAGTGATATGACTGTTTTTCTTTAAAATGTCAATATTTATAATATACCAGACAAGCAGTTCTTAAACAGTCCCTGAGCCAGCAGCCTTGACATCATGTAGGAATTTTACAGAAATGCAAATTCTCAGGCCAGACTCCTGACCCACTAAATCAGAAACTCTGAGAACAGACCTGGCAGTCCGTGCTTTAACAAGCTCTCTAGGTAATTCTGATATATGTTCAATTTTGAAAACCACTGTATCAGCCAAGTGTGGTGGCTTACACCTATAATCCTAGCACTCTGGAAGGCTGAGGCCGCAGGATCACTTGAATACAGGAGTTTGAGGTTGCCGTGAATTAAGCTAATGCCATGGCACTCTAGCCTGGGCAACAGAGTCAGATTGTGTCTCAAAAAAAACAAAACAAAACAAAACAAAACAAACAACCAATGCATCAAAAATTACTTTCTCTGCAGCTACTTAAACTTATAATGAAAATCTATTTATGCCAATTTAAAATGTGTGAGCAGACACATGCATTTAAAAAAAATTTTCTGTTTTACAATTCATTTAATGACAACTTGTGATCACAAAATTTCCCTACTTTGGTTATGCCTTTAGAAAAAAGTTTGCAAATTAGCACTATTTGCAAAAATTACTGCATTAGCTGTGCTGTCGTTTTTTTCTTAAGGTTGACCAAAGATAACCTAGACTTACAGCTAGTATACAATCACACAAAATGATCACGTAAAAAATCAGACCTGGTTTATCACCAGCGTTTAAAAAACTAAACCTAGGGAAAGAATTAGGTCTGGGGACGCAGGCACATATGGTTTTACAGGAAAGTATTTGAAGAATGTTTGAGCATCACTATACCATAGCCTGTGCCTCTTTATACTTTTAGACTAAAGAGCGTTTTCTCGGAGGAAGGAGTGGATGGGGTCAAGCACTAAAGATGGCTTCACATGGAAAGTGGGTAGCATTGAACACGCACGAGAGAGAAGAGCATTGCAGGCAGAGAGAACAGCATGAGAAAGGGTCAGAGATGGGAAGGTGTAGGTGTGAGTGAGGGAAGAGTTGGGCTAGGCTGGGGCAGAGAGTGTGGGTAGAGAATAGTAGGAACTAAATTTGCAAAGACAAGATTGCAGGGATGCCAAGGCCTTATTTTGAGCAAGAGAGATGCAGTAAGAGTTGTGTTTTGTTGGAACTAACTTGGAATGGCTCAGGTAGGAGTGACTGAGGCAGGGGGACTAGATGCTAGAGCAGCACCGTGGATCCCACCCTTACCCTGGGAGGGCTGTCACCACCTCTGCTAGCTGGGAAAGTCCCTGCCTGCCATCACTGAAAAAGTGTAGGTGATGCCACCCAACCCAGGGAGACTGGCATACCCTAGGGACAGAGAGTCATGTTGCTGTTGTGAGGCAGATATGGCCCATCTGAAGTTTGGGGCTCTAGCCTGGTGTCACATTTTAAACCTGCCAGTTCCTCACGGGGAGATCATGCTCACCTCCTGAGATCAATGAAATGGCTGCAAAATGCCTGGAGTCGCTCTGGCAGAAGGAATTCACAAACTCTTGGAACACAGTTATTGTTATCATGACTTTTATTTAACCAAGGACACACCAGGGAGAAAAAGCATTACATCACCAAAGCAGTCTCTCATTGGCTGCCCATTCCCCAAGGGGCGGATCCTCTTTCCACTTGCTTAGTTCTCCTAAGTATTATATGCAGCACAGAGGCATGTCCTGTCACTTCAGTTTCCAGATTCAATTCCTCTGATGTCATTAGGTTACAGCAAGAGAATGAGATAACACAATGATGGTAAATTTTAGTTGACAGAAATGATGTACCTTTGAGAAAGATGCTCTGTGCTTCATGTTGAGTCCTTTAAGGTTGCTTTCGATTTTACATTACTGCATTAATTCATAATGCAATGTACATGAGGGACGAGGATAATAACATTGTGACTGTAGCTCTTCTATGTAGCATCCTACAAAATGGGATGCAAATGAATTGGTTCTGTCAGTGCCTTTCATCAGAAAGCTTCAGTTTACGTTTCCTGCAAGGATTCCTGTCTGTTTGCTTGTGAGTTTTAGAGGCCATCTTCGTGCTCTATCAGCTGTCTCATTACTTGAAGGTTAATAACTGAACTGATTGTTTATAAAAAGTCATATACAATTAGGTGGAAGGAAAGGAGGAAATTGTCACTATTGCTTTTCTCCAAACTTGAATTTGATGTTCCTTTTGGATTAGAGACAGTGTTAAAATGAGTACCTCATATTTTTTTTTGGCAGTTAAAAAGCAACATTCTAAAGTGAAATTTCGTGTAACCCATCAACTGGTCCTCAACATTTGATGAACAACAAAATGTGAATGAAGAATAAAATTTCAAAGGAATTTGATTATAAAACAGCCACTTGGCACGTATAGTAATAACATTTTAAATGGCTATATTATTTTTCTTTTCTGAGATCATTTTTAGGGAAATTACTTGATGGTAGAACCAGACGGCTAGCCTGGGAGGCAAAACTCATTGGTTTCTGAAATAATCAAAAGTAGTATCCTCTGCTGAGATGGAATATTTCTCAGGAACTGGAGGCTTACCCCAGCTGCAGCCTTGCAGATCTCCTGCACATTCCCTCTGGGGCAGCCATGGGAGCGTTACCCCCCTGCTACCCCTGTGCTGGCCTCTTCGATGTGGGGTGAGGAAGCCCTAAGAGGTGCCAAAACTTTTGTGAGGACACAAAGCCCCTAAATCAAGTGAAACCAAGTCCTCTGGACTCCTGGGAACAGCCCTGCCCCTTTATGGCTCTCTTTAGAGCAGTGGTTCTCAACCTTCCTAATGCCACAGCCCTTTAATACAGCTCCTGTGGGTCACGACCCACATGTTGAGAACCACTGCTTTAGAGAGTAGTTCACCCAGCAGCTTCAAGTTTCCAATTATTGGCAATAAGGAGGCTTCAGGGAAGTGAGATCTCAAGGTCTCTTAGAATCACAATAAAGGATCTGATCTAGAATGTGGGTTTCTTTTTTTTTTCTCTTACTCCTTTCTGGAACACAAATCAAATTGCAATGATGTCCAAAGGAACCCTTTAATAAAATTGTGTTTTGAGAAGGGCTTTTCTGTTTCCAGAGAGCATTTGGGTTGATATTTTTGCATCTGAATGTCAGAGCCAACATGGTATTGTGATTAAAAGCTCAGGCTTTGCAGTTATGCTGGATCAGGCTTCTGGCTTCAATATTTACCAGCTACGTGGCCTTGTTGATGGACATTTTCTAAACTTCAATTTCCTTTTTTGTAAAATTGGGGTAATAAATCTACTTCGTAATCTTGGTGCATAGATTAAATGATACACACGCACACATGCACGCACACACACACACGATGTTTAGCACAGTGCCTGGCACATAGTAAAAATGTAAAGAAATTAAGTTGGTTATTAAAACTACTATTGGAAATTTGACCCATTGTTGAAAAGCTCTAGGTTGCTGAATCCTTTTCTTTCTGCAAAGTAACCTAATAGAGTGTATCTTAGGGATTTGGGGTGGAGAAAAAAGATACTTTTAGTTTCCACTTGAGGAGTCCCTGTCTTTACTTGGGTTCTTACAGGCTGGGTGAAGGCCAGAATAATTCCACTGGTGGCCCCAGCCCTACCATAAGCAAGCCATGAGTTTTCTCTCAAGTGGGGGACCAGGAGGCCTACAGACGAACAGTGGGATTTCCTATTTCTGCTACAATTTCTGTCTTTTGCTGGAATTGGGCATAGTCTACTGGGCTATGATTTTAGAGAATAGAGCATTTCTAATCCTTAAAAACTTTTTCTTCTTGCACAGGACAGCCTAGAGTTAATAGTAATTTATCACATATTTCAAAATAACTAGAAGAGAGGTTTTTAAATATCCTTACTGCAAAGAAATGACAAATATTTAAGGGGATAGATGTGTTAATGTTAAGGGATAAAAACACGTGGAAGTTTAAAGAGACTAAAACAGGTTTGTTGGGGTGGCACCTGTGGCTCAAAGGAGTAGGGCGCCAACCCCATATACCAGAGGTGGTGGGTTCAAACCCAGCCCTGGCCAAAACTGAAAAACAAAACAAACAAACAAGAAAATAAAATAAAATAAAGAGGCTTGTTGTGAGCCAAATGCATGTGACTAGCACAGAGCACATGGCCTCAAGAGGTCCTGAGAAAAGGAGCCTCCAGTAACTGGGTTTCAGTTTGCTTTTTTACTTCATGGAGACAGGAATTACATGTAAGATTGTAAGTCAATAGGTGGAAGGCATACATTGTCCAAACTGGTTAAAGAAAGGAAGCTCCGTCTAAAGCTTTGGAATGTTGTAACTTAAGATGTCTATTAATTAGAGACAAGCCACCTTCAGAAACTTCAGCTATCAGTTAAGTAAATTGATGGCCTGCAGATGTGGTTTGAGCTTTCCATGGGATTGCCTTGGGCCTGTTAATGGTTTAGTATATTTATGTTATAAAGAATGTCTCCAAAAGAAAAGGAGTTTGACAAAGGTTGTCTGGCCCCCCTTCTTCTCAAGGCTGGCAACTCAGCTTTAAGGTTTTTGTCTGGTCCTTTTTGCCAAGAGGGGGTCCACTGAGTCTGCTGAGGGGCTTGAGATTTTCAGTTCTCACTAATTTACCCTGATTTGATCATTACATAATTGATACATGCATGGAAACATTGGTTTACACTGTAAATATGTACAATGATAATTAAGCCAGAAAAGAGGCCAGCAAGATGGAGTCTGAGAAGCTCAGCTGAAGCAGTGCAGCTAGTTAGGTAATTGCCTCAGAGAAAGCCCCTCCCTCAGAAAGCCCCTTCCTGACTGACTGACCAAGACTAGCTGTCTCACTCTTAAAGTTACAGCTACCCGCTGAAAATTTCAAACTTATGGCCTGCTCCTAATGGCTCTTCCCACCAGAGCAGTAACTCCTTATTGGCTATTCTACCATCCCATCATCATTCTAAGACTTCCCCAACCAAACTTATATAAAGGTGTGCCCCCCCCTTTCCTCTTCTCTCTCTTTTCTCTCTCTCTCTCTTCTTTTCTCTCCTCTTTGGTGCTGCTCTGTAGCATCCCTCTCTCGCCAATAAAGATCTTTAGTACAAGCCTTGGTGGTCTGTGAGATCTCTGCCAGTCGAGCCACCCTTTCACAGCTCACCCTAGTCTGCTCAGCATTCCCCACACACCTTCCATCATTATCTGTGATCCTGAGGGTGTTTATCTCAGAAGACTCTGAGGAGGCAGTCACAGGTAGACAATAGGTGGTGTGATATTGGTAGAGTAAAGCTTACTTTGATGATATGGTGTTTTCTCTGATGATTCTCTTAGATACTTAGTTAAAATGAAAATCACCTTTCTGTTGTTTAAACATTTTGCATCGTTAGAATGAAGACTACTTTGATGTTACTTCCTATCAGATAAAATTTATGAGGTTGGTTTTCCTTGTATTTCATTATAGAAGTTACTAGAATTGTAACTGAGGCAGAACAGAATTGAGAGGTTACTCTCACTGTTCTCCAGAATCACTGGCCTTCTGACAAATAAAGTTTGTTTGGACCTACACCCTGTCTCTGCATGTTGGCTAGACTGTGACAGGCAGCCCAACTCTTTTCATCCAACAACATATAAATGATAAATTGGAAAAAAGACCAAAAACACTTCCTAAAGAAATGTCTCAGCTGGAGATAGTGGAGACTTAGAAGATCTGGAAAGTAAAGTTAGCCTTTTCTTGCATCAATCTACCAGTAGTCACACCGACTGATATATCCCAGGGGTAAGGATCTTCCTAGGGTGGGAGTGAGAGGAACCTGCTATTGTTAGATGTTGAAAGGTGGGAAGGTGCTGCAAAAGGCCAGGCTGAGTAGAGTCAACAGCAGAGACTTATTAAGAGCATCTGCAAGCAGATGGGCTGCATCGAAAATGGGAAATGGCAACAGCTCCAGCCTGGAGTCAGGGTGAGGAGTTTCTTTCAAAGCAATTCAAGGTATGGTGCACATGTAGCTCAGAAGGTCAGCCTCGTCCTATGACAGAGATCAAAGGTCATCTGCTGGAGACCTTGTAAAAGGTCTGAGGTTATCTGCTAGAAGTCTTGTGTACCCTGGAAGGAATGTTTTAACGGAATCAGGAAAGCAAGAAGAGTTCTATTCTTTGCTTAATGAACTTCCAGACCCACCAGAACCAGAGAAAGATGAACACCTATCAGTGGAGACTCAAGAGCTGCAAGAGAGCTGTTTCCAGAACTGCTTCCTACCCAGGCAGCAGGACTTCATGCCTGGGGGAGAAAAGGGCTTTGTGCCTGAATTGAAAGAGCTTGTGACTCAGGCTTGTGACATTTGAGGCTCAAGAGACCTTTCGTTGTAAACTCTCCAACTGAGTGTAACCAGGCAGCCTTCTGACTTCACAAGAGAGATGAAGGTTGTTTCCCACATGGAGTTTCGGAGTCATCGCAGCTCCACAAGCACCCAGGTGGAGTGGGGGCGGGAGAGCTGGGCAGGCGAGAGGCCACCAGGGTGCAGAGGCCTCTCCAGGGTCAGGGCTGAGTCTCCTCCCAGCCAAGCATGCAACTGTGCTGGCACTATAAATACAGTCCACACCCTGGACGTTCCCAGATACACTTAAGGGAGGGGAATTTTGCTGTGGAGCTGGTGGAGGCTGTGAGTCATAGAAATTTGGATATTAATATTGATGAAATCACATTTGTGGTCACAGACTAGTGAAGCTTGAAATATTTTGGCTAAGGAGACACAAAAACAATTTCTACAAGACCTGTTCTTCAGGATTTAGTGTACTCAGTTCTCTAATTTAAGCATTCATTATCATTCACCAAAAAAAACCCCAAAACAAACAAAAAAACTTCTAAAACTGCTGAAGAGTTAAGGTATCGAGAAGATTCTGAATGCCCATTCAGTGGAAAATATCCAATCAATCATCTCCTGCTCTTTCCCCCACTAAATGATAAACAACTTGGTTAGGATGTTTCACTAGATCAGATGTTGACCAAGTGTTTGGTATTGTGTAACAGGTTTTAGGTGGAGATGCTAGAATTTGGGGAGTTTTTCATTCAATCAGATTGTTGTCTTGGTTCCTGAGGTGATTACTGTATTCTCTAATGATAGTTTAGAAGCTTTCAAAATAGTTTCCCTAAGTGATTTCCCCCCACACAGCCACCAGTATTGTTAAAGGCAACAAGACATTTACCTCAAGAACTTAAAATCATAGGCCAGGCACAGTGGTTCATGACTGTAATCCTAGCACTTTGGGAGGTTAGGCTGAGATGGGTGGGTTGCCTGAGCTCAGGAGTTTGAGACCAGCCTGAGCAGGAGCGAGATCCCATCTCTAAAAATAGAAAACTTAACAGAGCATTGTGGAGTGCACCTGTAGTCCCAGCTACTTGGGGGAATGAGGCAGGAGGACTGTTTGAGCACAGAAGTTTGAGGTTGCTGTGACCTAGGACGCCAAGCACGTTATTCAGGGTTACAGAGTGAGACTGTCTCAAACAGACAAACAAACAAACAAACTTAGGAAAATAATGTGATTCCAGACAACCACAGCGCAGATCTCAGTCCCAGTGGTTTCTTCCTTTCCTGTGTGGGGCTGAGACATGCGTACACCTTTCTTTTCCCTCTGAGTCGTAGACACTGAACACTGAACCACTGGAAAGACTTTGCTGATGAAAAGAATAACACACTTTGGAAATGTCCTTCATTATAAGATAACACAAGGATATGATTTTAAGCGGATGTCACTGGCTTTTCCACATCTGAAAAGAGGAGCTACTGGAAAAGTGCAAAATCTTGTCACAGGAAACTGCACAGATTTCCACTTCACCTGAAAAGCTAGATCTGAGAATCTGCAGCTATGGGTTGATCCCTCTTCCTCACTTGGCTCCTTGCCTCCCCCTCTTCTGTTTCTCCTTCTCTCTCTCTCTCCTTCTCAGTCTCTTGAGTCCTGTGCCTCCCAGTGTGCCCCGAGGCTCAGCCCCTGACCTCCCTTTTGTGCCCTGCTCTCCTCCCTGGTGGAGAGCACAGTCTCCCGGCTGTGAGTGTGTGCCTCTTCATGTTTACATTTCCGACTCCTCTCTCAGCCTTGAGCTCCAGGCTTCTTCGCCCCACTGTCTGCTCAGCGGCTCCTCTGGATGTCAGACAAGCATCTCCAACCTGGCATGTCCAGCAACATGAAGCTCCTGGCCTCCTTTCCCAGAGCTGTTCAACCCACGTTCTTCTCTCTTCACAGCCACACACAAACCCTCTTCCTCTCCAGCAGTTCTCAACCTGTGGGTCACGACCCCTAAGACCATCAGAAAACACATCCTGCATATCAGATATTTACATTACGATTCATAACAGTGGCAAAATTACAGTTATGAAGTAGCAACGAAAATAATTTTATGGTTGGGGGTCACCACAACATGAGGAACTGTATTCAACGGTCAAGGCATTAGGAAGGTTGAGAACCACTGAGACAAGGACACAATGGATCTGGCTAGCCCATCCCCTGAGAAGTTCCTGCCAAAAGACCCTAACTTTCGAGACAAGCTGTGGAATTTGCCCATTTCCTATGTCCTCATGTAAAAGGGGTCTCTAATGCCCCTCTACTTCCCACACCCTACGCAGATGCCACCTTTGCACTGCCCAGCCAGGTCACCCTTCCCTTTCAATAAACCTGGTCTGCACATCTCCGTGGCCTCTTCTCTGGGGGCCACCTTTTAGTTAATGATAAGCTCATCCATCCTTGCAGTTGCTCAGACTGAAATAATTTACAGTCATTGTAGCAAGTCAGATGATGCCCACCCCCCATACAGCCACATAATAATCTCCAATACCTGGGAATATGACGTTGTTGGGAAAAAGGCTCTTTGCTGCAGTAATGAAGTTAAGAATTTTGTGATGAGATCATTCTGGTGGGCCCTGAATCCAATAACAAGTGTCTTTATAAGAGACAGACAACATCAGAGGGTGGTTGTTTTCATTATAAAAGGATGCTTTGATGTAGAAAAGAAGCAGGTGTTGAATTCCTGTGTATAGCAGCTTGTTTATTTGACTAAGTGGTTGAGGTCAGAAAACCCTCAAACTAAAATGTTCGACAACCATTTTGCTCCTTTCAAGATCAATCAGAAGTCATGGTAAATTATTGCTACAAGGACTATGTAATCAGTGAGGAGAGAAAATTTTATTTACCCCCTCCTCTCAAATTATCTTAAAACCACACATTGAGAAATGTGTTTTTGGTGTAAAGCTGAGCATACTTGGGCATGCAGCTGCCATGTGGAGCAGTCTGGCGTCCCAACTCACAGTTAAAATCAGAAGGCAGTGAGGCTGTCAGCCTTTTCATGGATGATAAAGCAAGTCTGTTTACTGACAGACAGCCAGACCTGTAACTTCTCATAAACAGCATGCACGCGTGTGCACACACACACACAAATGTACACACACATGTTGTTTTTATGTATGTGCTTTGTTAAAAATGACAACTTGCTTTTCAATTGCAATAAAACTTTAGGAACACTGGGAAACCACTATAAGCCTTCAGTGATTGTAAGCAGCCACTTACATACACTATTAGTTTTCCAGTGACAATTAAATTTGACTATAAATCCATTGCTATTTGAGGAAACTAATGTGGTCATAAATATAACCTGGAATTTTGTGTTTCACAAGAAAATCTTAATATTAAAAAAAAAAACAGTCAAAAAGATCTGCAAAGCCTCTGGAGGGTGTGTGTATGCTTTACAAAACTTTTAAAGCTTGGTGAATAACATCACACAGTTCTAGTAGATTTCTTTTAAGTGTAAGGACAAAATTCAATTTCTCCATAATGAAAAAATCCTATAAAGCAATAGGCAACTAGATCAGTGTCAATCTTGACAGACTCAGAACAAGAGACAGTTAATTCCTATCACCAGAGGGCACCAGAGCTCAAGTTGCTGGAAAGACTGCAAGCCACAGGGTCACACCATCAGAGGCCAGATAACCTCCTGCAAGGTGTCCTGTGGTCTGCAGACAAGTCTTCACCTCATTGCTTCCCAGGACTGAGGGTGTCTCCTACAAGGAAGACCTCCCTAGCTTGTTTTCATAGCCCAGTCTGTTCTTGAATAACTTTCCCAGCCAAGAACTTCACACCAGCTCCTGTGTTCATCCATCTGACTTATTTACTGAGCACGTACCATGTGTGCAAGGCCCTGGGGTGGTGGGTGGTGGGCAAGAAAGGCAAAGTCCCTGCCCTCATGACTTTGCAGTCTAGAGGAGAGGACCGACTGAGCAAAGCCTTACAATCGAGTGTAATATGACTTAGGAAAGTACAGCACAGTGGCTGTGAGAGCAGCTGACAGGGGACCTGATCTTATCCATGAGTCCATGGAAGTCTGGAATAAGGTGTAGGCAGAGCTGTGCTTCCTCAGAAGGCTCTAGAAGAGAGTCTGTTCCTATCTCCCCCCATATTGGGTGGTTCCAGGCTCTTGGGCTGGGGCTGCATCTGCTTCTGTGGTTACATTACTTCCTCCTTTTTTTCTGTGTATCTTCTCCTTCATGTGTTGATGTTGTAAGGACACTCGTGATTGCATCTGGACTTGCTATGGGCTGAATTGTGTCCCCTTCAATCCATATGTTGAAACCCTAACCCCCAGAGTGACTGTATTTGGAAATAGGGTCTTCAAGGATGTAATAAGGTTAAATGCAGTCATAGGGAGGGGCCTTAATCCCATAGGATTGGTGCCCTTATAAGAAGAGGACGGGACACCAGGAACTTCCCTTTCTCTGTCTTCCTGAGCACTGAGGAAAGGCCATGTGAGGACGCAAAGGAAAGGCAGCTGTCTTTGAGCTTGGAGGAGAGGACTCACCTGAAACCAGTCTTGACGACACCAGCATGTTGGACTTCCTGACTCGAGAAATGAGAGAAAGATTTCTGTGCTACGCTGTATGGCAGCCTGGGTAGCCTAAGAGCCCACCTGGACACTCAGGATAGGCTTTGCTTCTCAAGATCTGTAGCTTAATCACATCTTTTGCCACATCAGATGAGTAGAACATGGATGGAATGGTTGTTTTTGTTTTTTTCTTTTGGAGGGGTAACACCATTCAACCCACTATAGGAGGCTTCTTGAGGAATTGGTATTTAAGCTGAGATTTGAGGCCCTAGGTAAGAGTTGGACAAGGTGAGGGGAGATGAGTACTGGAGAGCTGTCAAAGAGGGAGGAGCATGGCAGGCCCTGGAGTGAGTCAGGGGGCAGTGCAGAGATGTGAGGTTGGGGCTTAGGTTACTGGGGCTCGGTTGTGCAGAGCCCTGGGAGCCCTTTCTGGAGTCTGCATTTTCTCTTAAGTGCAATGAAAAGTTTTAGAGGATTTTTGATGAGAGAGAGAGTGCAGACCCAAGCAGATTAACATTTTAGAGCTTTCAAGGTCAGATGCAGTGGCTCACATCTGTAATCCCAGCACTCTGGGAGGCTGAGGTGGGTGGATCGCTTGAACTCAGCAGTTTGAGACCAGCTCCCATCTCTACTAAAAATAGAAAAACTAACTGGGTGTGGTGGTAGGCACCTGTAGTCCCAGCTACTCAGGAGGCTGAAGCAAGAGGATGGCTCAAACTGTGAGCTATGACGCGACCGTACTCTACCCAGGGTGACAGAGAGAGACTGTTTCAAAAAATTTTTTTCTTTAGAGCTTTCAAAGCTGTGCAGGACACCGGTGGGAACAAGGGAGACCATTTAGGAGAGTTTTGCTGTGCTCTAAGCAAGGGGTGGTGGCCCAGACCAGAACGAGCTGTGAGGTTGGGGACAAGTAGATAGACAGACATCTAAAATGGAGAACTGGAGAACTTGATGACGGATCGGGTCTGAGGAGTGACGAGAGGGAGGTGGCAGGAATAAATCCCAAGAGCAACATGGCGAGCAGGGGGGTTGTTGCAGTGACTGCACAAGGGTGAGTCTGGAGGAAAGAAGGACTGAGGGTGAGTATGGTTTGGTCTGTGAAGAGTAGCAGTTTTTGGGAGATGGTGTCAAGGCAAAAATGTCCGGCATCTAGTTGGCTACCTAGAGCTCAGAAGGAATGTCTAGACTGGGGGAAAAGGACTAACAGTTGCTGCCTTAGGATAGTATTGAAGCCTCGAGAGGAAACAAGCTTATCCAGAGAGAGTTGCAAAAGTGAAAAGAGCCAAGAGCCTAGGGCAGAGCCCTAGGAGAAAACACAAGACCAAACACACTGCTCGAGGGTAGAGGAGTCCAAGAAGGAGACCGAACATGAGACCTAGAAGGACTTGTGTCACAGGAGGGAGAGGGCAAGGAATGGTTTGTAGTAGTGAATGTGGCCAGCAGGCAAAGGGTGCAGTGGGGAGCCAGGGGCCCTGCTGGTTTGGGGACAGGGAGGAGAAGAGAGGGAGGGAGGGAGCAGAACACTCTCCAAGGAGAGGAGTTGGAAGGGCTTTGAGAGAGGGCCTTGATTTACTTTTAAGATGGGAGAAAATGAATGTTTCAATGTTCACGTGCAGAGTCTACAGAAAGGGGGAGACAGGAGAGAACGGAAGAGCTAGGCCTTGCCTGGGCAGATAGTTGAGGAGGGGCCCAGAGCCCAGGAGCATAAGGTGATGGGCCTGACCCCCGCTGGCATAACTAGAGGGAAGGGAGAAGGTCAGGTGTGCAGGTGTGGTGGCAACTGTCACATCAGTATTCTCTTCTGGAAGCATCTGTTTTCTTCTGGCTGATGCGGGGTGGGGTGATCTACTGAGGGTGAGGTGGAGGGGGCCGAACGGCAGAGTAGAGACTTGCAGCAGGACGTCAGGGCAGAGTAGACTCCAGAACCAAGGTGGAGCTGCCGAGGCCAAAGATGCTGTCCAGGAAGGAGCTGAGTCAGCGGGTGGGAAGGGTAAGAAGTCACAGTTCTGGGAGCGCAGCAAAGCAGCAGATGTGGTAGACAAGCTCAAGGTGTGTTCATGAGAATAGGCAGCTGAAGGGGAGAAAAAAGGCAAAGAGAGGAGAGGCTGTGGTGTGATGGGTCCTCGTGCTGGGACTGCAGGTCGACTAAGGAGCCGATGGGATTTGAGGAGAGAAAGAGTGCAAACTGAGAGCGCAGGCTGGCTCTGGAAGGCCTGCGGGCAACAGTTTGGAGACAAGTGGAGAGTCCCTATGTCTTAGGAGGCTGGGCCAAGTATGGGGATGTGCATCTCTGGCCAGCAAACTTGTCTGAGGATAGGCTGTATTTCCAAACTCAGATAAAACCTAATTAATCAGATTCCTTTAGCATGAAAAATTCCCCCAAATGATCTAATCGATTGTGCAATAAATGAATGCAACTGTGGCAGGAAGAACAAATCTGGAAAACAATCACTGTCTTTATTTTCATAAAGACGTTCCGTAAATAAAAGTCAGTGACCTCACTTCAAAGCCTAACAGTTTTGTGATAGAAACGGGTCTGCGTTATCTGTTCATTGACTTCATTTTCTAAGTGTGTATAATTTAGAGTTGGCTAAATCTCTACTTTAAATGCCACAGGTAAGCCTTATAATCCGTTTCTGTTTCAGTGGGAATGGAACGCACTGACCGCTTCATTCTTTGTAATTGCTCATAATCTTGTTGAAGACCGCCATTCATTTCACGTACCTTCCCTTCTTTCTTCCCAGCCAAATCCTGCTTCTGTTATCACTTGCACTGAATGTCTATTTCTCTGCCCTTTAATAATTTTAGACATAATCCTAAATATCCCCTACTAAAACAATAGATTTGATAGAACCATGTATTTATTTATTTTAAAATTTCAGATGCATATGGGGCACACATGATTAGATTGCATAGTTTGCTTTTGTAAGGTTAAAGAATGAGTTGGAGTTGTGCCCTTCACACAGGAAGTGCACAATGAACCCATGCATGTACCCACTGGGTGGGAATTTACCCAACTCCTTCCTTCTTCCCCCTTACTTGAATGTAACTGTGATCTTCTCTCACTTGAGCACGTAGTTGTTAATCTACTGGTTCTAATTAAGTACTGAGTATATATGAGGCTTGTTTTTCCATTCTTGCGATATAGGAAGACCCATGTATGAAGAGTATCTAAAGACAGGTCAGTACCTGAGCACTGGACATAGTGTGTCTATGGAAATATCTACTGGAATAAGAAATTTTTTTTACAAATTGTAATTCTTGCTATCCCCTGAACAAGGCAGGGTCTCTTCTTCTCTGATCTTCAACAGAATTAAACCAGTCCAGGATCAAGTAGGGTTTTTCTTTGGTTGTTGTTTGTTTTTTTAAAATAAACATCTCTGTAGGTTAGCAAGTTGCAGCAGTCAGCTACTGCATACCATTCAGTGAGAACTCACAATGTGTCAGGCTCTGGGCTGAATATCTTACATACATCTAATTTAAATCTCACAGAACCCCCACAAGGTAGGTATTTTTATTATCCCCATTCTATGAATGAGGAAACAGCTTAGAGAGCTCAGCTACATGCCCCATGGACACAAGCAAATAAAAAGCAAAACTTTTACTCAGTGCCTGTAGCTCAGTGGTTGAGAGTGCCAGTCACATACACGGGGGCTGGCGGGTTTGAATCTGGCCAGGGCCTGCCAAACAACAATGACAACTACAACAAAAAATAGCTGGGCGTTGTTAGAGCCTCCCTTGTCTCAGCTACAAGGGAGGCTGAGCCAAGAGTTTGAGGTTGCTGTGAGCTGTGATGCCATGGCACTCTACCAAGGGCCGACATAGTGAAACTGTCTCAGAAAAAAAAAAAAGCAAAACTTGGATTCAGAGTTAGATCTGTCTAAATCCAAAATCTATGCTTCCATTGCACCATTACTGCTGTGATAAGAATGCAGAGTGTGAGTGTGTGTGTGTAGGGGGAGGAGGTGGGGGTTGGGACAGGTAGAGGGTAGGGTGGTCATAGTGAGAGGATAAAGGGGTGGTGAGAACATTGTGATCAAGTGAAGCAGAAGTATCATGAACTATTGTAACTGGAATTGTTTTCTTTTGTTTTCTTTCTTTTTTTTTTGAAACAGAGTCTTACCATGTCACCCTGGATAGAGTGCAGTGGAATCACAGCTCACAGCAACCTCAAACTCTTGGGCTTAAGCAATACTCTTGCCTCATTCTCCCAAGAAGCTGGGACTATAGGTGCCTGCCACAATGCCCGGCTATTTGTTGTTGTTGTTGTTGCAGTTGTCATTGTTGTTTAGCAGGCCCAGGCCGGGCTCAAGCCTGCCACCCTCGGTGTATGTGGCTGGTGCTGTAAACACTGTGCTGTGGGTGCAGAGCCTGGAATTGTTTTCTGAATTTCATATTTGGGTTGTTCACCGTTAGTATATAGAAATGCAATTGATTTTTGTACTTTCATCTTACATCCTGCAACTTTCCCACACTCATTTATCAGCTCTAACAGTTTTTTCTTTCAGTGAATTATTTAGAATTTTCTATACACAAGATTACCTCATCTGCAAATAGAGATAACTTTGCTTCTTCCTTTCCATTTGGATGCTTTTTATTTCATTTTCTTGCTGAATTACACTGGCTAGAGTACAACACTGAATAGGAGGGGTAAGAAAAGAAATCCTGCCTTGTTCCTGATCTGAGGGGGAGAGTGTTCAGCTTTTCACCATGAAGTATGATGTCAACTGTGGGTTTGCCATAGAGATACCTTTTATGAGGTTGAAGAAGTTCTCTTCCATTCCTAATTTTTGAAGTATTTTGACAGGGAAAGCCTGTTAGAATTAAACGCATGAAATGATGTGTTTCACCTGTTCTGTCCCCCACAGGTGGCAGAGATGGCTCCTGTCAGAGCAGAAGGGCATAGAGCGCACAGGTTGGGCCCACGCTGCAGGAGCTCTGGTACTCATCATGGGATGTTGTGTCAGGATTATTTTTGCCTGTGGAGGATACTGACCACAATGGCTACATCAATAGCGGTACACTTTCTCTGATGTGACAAGCAGTCTGGAAGTGTTCAGTCAGGGGCGAGTGTAGCTGCTTGTGGAGGTCACCAAGGATCCAGGACCCTTCTGGCTTCCTACATGACCATCATTACACATGATGCTCATCTTACTCGTTCACAACGGCTATTCCACCTCCACTACCACATCTGTGTTGCAAGCAGGAAATAAAGGAAAAGGGTGAAGGGCAGCAGGGATTAACAAGGCAAGTCTACACATTTTTTTAAAAGCTATAAAAAAGAATGGCATTCCCAGAATTCCCATTCAGCATATTTCTGCTTGTATCTCATTGATCAAATGAGTCACAGATCCATCTCTAGTTGCAAGCACAGCTGGAGAGATGAATATTAACTGGGCACATTGCCACCTCATTACAAATGGGGATCCATTGGTAAGAAAGAAGGGGAAAATGGATATATTGGGTTAAGCCACTAGCTGTGTCTGCCAATATTATTGGGGGAGAAAACAGGTGTTTCAGTCAAGAAAAAGGATCCCATTTAACCAAAAAAGAATCCTGTTTATGTTTTTAAATTTTAGTTTTTCTTCTAATACTGTGTACATGTTTGAGGCTTTTCATGGTTAATTCTATAGTTATGTGTTTCTAAAGAGAATTGGTTTAGAAGACAGCTCTCCTGGGTTTACATGGCAGAGCAGTTCTTCCCACAGACTATGTGCCTCTCTGGTCCTTTGTGAAAGTAGATGTTTTAGGCTTTATGGGTTATATGGTATGGCAGGCTGAATGATGGGCACCCAAAAATGTCCACATTCTAATCACTGGAACTGAGAATGTGTTACTTTATGTGGCAAAAGAGACTAGGAATCTTGACATGAGATTTTATCCTGGATTGTCTGAGGGGGCCCAGTATAATCATGAGGGTTCTTATAAGAGGGACACAACAGAGTTAGAGTCAGAGAGAGGCATTGTAAGATACTGCACTACTTCCTTTGAAGATAGCAGATGGGGCCAAGAGCAATGGAATGAAGATGATCTGTAGAAGCTAGAAAAGACAGGAAAATGGTTTTTCCTCTAGAGCAATGATTTTTCAACTGGTGTGCTGCAAACATTTTTAAAGACCATTAATTCAATGATTTTTGGAAAAAGTTCAAAGCACAGTATGTTCTTTTTTAAACTCTTTCTCTTGATCAACCTAATTTTTTTTTTGGAGACAGAGTTTCAAGCTGTCGCCCTGGGTAGAGTGCCATGGCATTATAGTTCACAGCATCCTCCAACTCGGGCTCAAGGAATCCTCTTGCCTCTGTTTTTCTATTTTTAGTAGAGATGGGGGTCTTGCTTTTTTGCTCAGACTGGACTTGAACCTGTGAGCTCAAGCAATCCACCCGCCTTGGCCTCCCAGAGTGCTAGGATTACAGGCATGTGCCACCACACCCTTAATTGAAGCGCACCGTGGAAGTTTAACTATAGGTTGGAGTGATCTGTGAGATAAGAAAGGTTGAAAAACACTGCTCTAGGGCCTCCAAAAGCAATGTAGTCCTGTCAACAGCTTAATTTTAGGACATGTCACCTCCAGAACTGTAAGAGAATAAATTTGTACTGTTTAAGCCACTAAGTTTGTGATAATTTGTTAAAGCAGAAAACAGGAAAATTAATATGTTATGTAAGGTTTCCATTACAACTACCTAATAACTCTAGCTGTTGCAGCAAAAGCAGCTATAGACATACAGAAGTGAATACACATGTCTGGGTTCCAATAAAACTTTACTTACAAAAATAGTTGACAGGCTGGATTTGGTCCATGGCCTATAGTTTCAGAGAGGTACCACGATTCTATGTATTCTCCAATTTTGAGACACCTTTTTGTCTCCATTTTATTGTTGTTAAAATAAATAATATTCTAGTGAATTCTTTTGTGACAATTCATTGGACTTAACCTCAGATTACGTGTCTTGACTAAAGTTTAGAAATGAAACTCCTGGTCTGAGTGTTTATATCCTTTCCGACTATATTGACCTCTGGCAAAACCACAATAATATTATTCCCAGGGAGCACAAGGTGGTCTGTCTCTCCATGTGCTCAGGGTGTCAATTCTAGGTAAGTGTTACGGGAATAGGAGTAAATTATCAGAATAATGACTGATGTTCGTATTTTATTCACAAATTTAAAGTATTGGAGCAGGTAATTTATCTGGTATCTGAAGTTGGGCTGTTTAATGTGCCATATTAAATATAGGCAAAAGAAAAGAAAACCTAACAAAATGTCTTCTATCTGATGTTTAAAAATGTTGGCAAATGATGAGTCTTTCCTTTTCTTTTCCTTTGAGTAGTGGCCCTACTCTAAGGGTGTTCTTAGGTGGTAACAGTACTAGCATTTGGTCCTCTTGGTTTTAGCCTACTGGAAAGTGGCTGGGCACGAGTGATTTTTCTCATTAATTGTTTAAACAGAGACTCAAAAGGACAGTATTTCTGGAATGTGCTCTTGCCCAATTTATTTTTATCATAAGAGAACCTATTCTTGTACTCAAACCCTTATTTCTCTAAAGGAATTTCACTCTGGAGCGCCTGTTTTGGGGTGATAGTATGTAGGAGAAATGATCGGTGAATTCCTTCTTTGCTATTTGGAGTAAGGAAAAGTCAGCAACTCTTATTTTCCCATAAAATTCCATGTGCTTCCAAAGATTGTTCTTTAATTATCCTGGTTTTAGCAAACATCCCCAAATTGGGGGTTATATTCAAATCTCCAGGAGTACTCTTGAAATTTTGGGGGGAATTTCAGGATTCTGCATTAAAATGAGATAAGGTACGTAAAGATGTCAGTCACACACAAATTATAGCTAACGTGTGTTCAGGATTTAGCATGTGCTGGGTCAGAAAAATGATCCTAATTGACTCTTATGGCATCTTTGAGAGCTAGATATTATTACCATACCTACCTACCTTCTTGTTGAGGAAACTGGGTTACTTGGGATTATAAAGTAACTTGCTTTAGATTAATAGCTAATAAGTAGAGTTGCAGGGAGTTGAACACAGACAGTTTGATTCCAAAGCCCTGAGTGTGAATTATGGATTATACTAGATAATCAATAGATGCAATCTTCATTTATTCAATCAATCAATCAATCAATCAATCAATCAATCAGTAGGTGTTATTTATTGGACTTGGTATACATCAATAAGCAAAACAGAATCTTTCTGACCTATTGGAGATTTACTTTTTAGTGGGAGCTGAGACAATAAACAATTGACAATGACATAGTAACACAGTAAAATGTTAAATATTATAACATAAACATATTAAATAAGTCAATCATGGGTGGAATGTGGTGGTTGGTGCCTGTAATCCTAGCACTCTGTGAGGCTGAGGCGGGAGGACTGCTTGAGGTCAGAAGTTTGAGACCAGCCTGAGCAAGAACAAAACCCCCGTCTCTACAAAAAATAGAAAAATTAGCCTGGAGTGGTGACACACATCTGAAGTCCCATCTGCTCAGAAGACTGCAGCAGAAGGATCACTTGAGCCCAGGAGTTTGAGGTTGCAGTGAGCTAGGGTGATAAACCATCACTCTAGCCTGGGCAACAGAGTGAGCTCCCCCCAAAACCAAAAACCAAAAACAAAAAAACAGAAAAAAACAAAGAAAGAAGAAGAAGACATCAATCATAAAGTGTGTTAGAAGGTGCTAAGTGCAATGGGGAAAAAGGGATAGAACAGAGTAGCAGGGGCTGGGAATCGTCCTCATAGATAAGCTTCATTCTGAGGGTGGCATTTGAACAAAGACTAAAGGAGAAAAGGGAGTTTTTTTGACTCCTATCCAATTCCCCACTTTTTTATACTTGTAAACATTTCTCAGTGAGATTTATACCAGTGTAATGTCTGCTACCTTCTATTTATAGGATGATGTTGTACTTACAATACCATCTGGAGGTTTCTTGGAATTTTCATTAAGCAGAGAACCCAAACTTAGATGAACAAGTTACTGGAAACTATAATTAATAATATACAGCCTGACCTCAATTATTTGGACATTAGGTGAAAACAGAGACTCTCCTCCCATGATATATCTGTACAAATGTAGACTCAATTCCAAGGATAGCTGTAACTCAGGGGCAAGATAAACAAATGTAAACTCAATTCCAAGGATAGCTGTAACTCAGGGGCAAGATAAACAATTATGGGTGACTGACCTATTGAACAAAAAGAGAAGCTACTGAAAAATAAAACCAAACACGTATCTTTTCCTCTGGTCTTGGTTGTTATGCAAAAATCTTCCAGGGAAAAAGCATAGTAACACATGAGAAGTACTGTGGGTTTTTTTGTCTTGTTTATTGAGACAGAGTCTCACTCTGTTGACCTGAGTAGAGTGTCCTGGCATCATAGCTCACAGCAACCTCAAATTCTTGGGCTCAAGCAATCCTCTTGTCTCAGCCTCTTAAGTAGCTGGGACAACAGGTTCTCACCACAACACAATGCCTGGCTACTTTTTTTATAAAGTTTTTTTGTTTTTTTGTTTTTTTATATCACATCAATCAGTGTTTGACCCATGTATGTGTACCCATCCGGGTTGGGGGAAAAAATCCTTTTGTTGGTGATTTCCAAAATTATAGAAATTGATTTAATTATTTGTGACCAGCTTGAAAAAAGGTACAGAATAGAAAAGGATAGAAAATATGGGGGGTTGGGAGCTGTGTTTACACCTGCCATCCTAGCACTTTGGGAGACTGAGATGGGTGGATGCCTTCAGCTCAGGAGTTTGAGACTAGCCTGAGCAAGAGTGAGATCTTGTCTCTACTAAAAATAGAAAAGTTAGCAGGGTCTTGTGGTAGGTGCCTCTAGTCCCAGCTACTTGGGATACTGAGGCAGGAGGATCACTTGAGCCCAAGAGTTTGAAGTTGCTGTGAGCCAGATGACCCCACAGCACTCAACCACAGGGTGATAGAGTGAGACTCTGTCACACACACAAAAAAAGAATAGAAAATACCATTGTGCTTTGCATGTTGTGAGAAAGAGTATTGTACATGTGTGTACTAGATTATGAGGAAAATGTATTTCTTACTATAAAAAAAGTTTTAAAGAAACGTTTGAAATTCAAGCTTTAAGTCAACTAAGTGACTGAGTCAGGGTAAGTATGATCCCCAGATCATGAGTAAACCATTGAAATCCTTCTGAAGCTCAGATACTGAGAGTAATAGGGAAGCATTGAGTAAATATCTCTCCCGGTTCTAATCTAACCTCCACCACTTCCTAACAGTATGACTCTGGGCTTTCGTTTCCTTGCCTGTAAGATGTTAAGTATTCACTTCATAATTTTTTTTTGAGTATTAAAGATGAGTAACCATACACAACATGTTCAAAAAAGTGTTTGGGATATAGTAAAGACTATACGAGTGCTGGTGATTATTACTATTGTTATGAGATGAACATGGTGTGAAAAGATCTCATGCACTACATAATGTCTCGTGTCACCCAAGACTAAGTATGAGTTTTAGCACATTACATACTTTTTTCTTTATCTAAAATAGAGCCTGGCTAGTTGACTTTCAAGCAGAAATATCTAACACCTTTTAAAAACAACCATCTTCCAGTTCAGCATGGTGGTGTGTGTCTATAGTCCTAGCTACATGGGAGGCCAGTAGTTTGAGGCTGTAGTGTGGCATGGTTTTGTCCATGAATAACCAATGTACTACAGCCTGGGAGATGTAATAAGACCTCATCTCTTAAAAAAAAAAAAAAAAATCCAGGAGCAGTGGCTCATGCCTATAATTCTAGCACTCTAGGAGGCTGAGGTGGGTGTATTGGAGACCAGCCTGAGCGAGAGCAAGACAATCCCCCACACACACCTCATCTCTACTAAAAATAGGAAAACTAGTGGGCTGTTCTGGTGGGTGCCTGAAGTCACAGGTTCTTGGGAAGCTGAGGCAGGAGGATTGTTTGAGCCCAAGAGTTTGTGGTTGCTGTGAGCTGGGTAGAACCCAGTCACTCTACCCAGGGTGACAGAGTAACACTGTCTCAAAAACAAAAACATAAAAAAATTCTAACTATCTTCCAGCTGTTCTTTTACATAAGACCATGTTTATAAACCAGAGGCCACATTTTATTTGGACAAGTCAGTGTTTTTAAAATTAAAAAAAATTTTCAATTTGAATGTCCTTGGGCAGGGTTTGTACTCTCCTATTTCTCCCTGTCCTTATCACTCCTGTTGTCTTCATGTAGCCACCAGACTATTTTATGTGTCTGAGCCAGGGTACATTTGAGTTTTAAATCTTTGCTAAAGATCGAAGTGCCAGAACCTATAACTGTCTCATTCTCTGCAGCTAGTTGCTCTTCAGCTTCGGATCCTCAGACAGAATTAACACATTGATTACCTTTTTTTTTTTTTTCACACTTACTAGTTAACTGGGCTTCCTCCTTTCCTCCAGGCCTCTTGGCACTTTACCTGTGATGGTAAGTATATTCGAACTATAGGAGGGGCATACGCTGGATCTAATTCATCACCACATCTTTCCTTTAGAGTAGATAGGCAGGTGGTTAATGCTCTGGGGAAGAGGTAGCTATCAAATGGCTGCTTACATTAAGAATATCTAAGGTTGTATAGATGGTAAAGCCATGGGTTTCATCTATGGTCTGAGTTTTCTCATTGATTTGATGGATATAGTTAGCTCAGAACAATATAAGTTGCCCATCCCACTGACAACATTTTCCATTTTGCTCATTTCACTTTGGGTTGTATTGAGTCTCCCACTGTCTACAATTCCTTCAATGGCCATTAGAGTTGTGGAGGAGAAAAAAATCTTCAGAAAACACATATGTGAATAATGGCAGCAAGAGAAGAAGAAATTCCTGGTTATAGCCCACTCATATATTTTTGAAATATGGGTCAGATCTAGAAGAAGTGAAAGAAACTTCCTGTTGAATTTTCATTTATAGCATGTGTCTGGAAATCTCTAAATGTAATTTCTTGGTGTAAAATAAACTGCAGAAATCTGGAATGTGTCAGTCTGCTTTATGTTTATTGAAACCATTCTATTTGAAGCTGAAATATAAAATTATACAGTGGAGTGAACAGCTACCATTAGTTTAACAGATATGACTATATTCCTCAACTGAAAAGCTGTCAAGACCTCAACAACCAGATACAAAGAAGATCCAGGAATCCCATAAAATCCTGTCTCCTAGAAAGGATAATAACATTTCCCTTTAATTATCACACCTCCCTTTGCATATTTTATTGCCTTCTGCTTTCCCTTTTGTGATTAACAAAAATACCACCCATCTGCTCGCAGCAAAATAGCCACAAATAATATTTTAAAAGATTTGAACTGGTTGGGACAACCTAGAAGTTTTAATGATCCTCAATCAAGCTTTAAAAATACAAAGGAGTTTGGGAAAAACTATAAAAACTTCATCATTGATGTGCTAGACATCACCATTTACCATATGTAAAGTCTACTTTGTAGACAGGCATTGTGGCAGGTGCCCATAGTCCCAGCTACTGGGGAGGCTGAGGCAAGAGGATCACTTGAGCCTAAGAGTTGGAGGTTTCTGTGAGCTGTGATGCTATGGCACTCTACCCAGGGCACAGAGTAAGACTTTGTAATAAATAAATAAATAATAAATAAATTAAGTCTTCTTTGATTTTGTATTTTTCTTCTAAATTAGCTATTGAAGTAATGCCACTTGTTGAATGCCACTTGATGTCACTCGTAGCAGACACTGCTGACTGCAGTGCAGCCAACTGTGGGGGCTCTGATCCTGTGGTTGTGTCCCCTCTTCTTCATCTGTCCCTATGCTCTGTGAAGACAAACCATCCATCCATCCACTTTGCTGAGCCAATTGTGGTAACTCCATTTTCCTTTTCAATGACTGGTTGAAGGATGGGTTCTGACGTAATAAGACATGAGTGAAAGTGCCCTGGGAGGCTATTGAAGAAAGTGTCTTCTCCTTTTGGGGGGTTGTTATGTGACATGTGAGGAAGGCAGACAGAAAGATGGCATGAATCTGGGTCCTTCCTGATGTCATTAAACCATCAACCCTACAACACCCTATATTGAGCCTTTTTAAGAATGTGAGATGATTAATTTTTCCTAATGTGTAAGTGAAATTCAGTCAGGACTTTCTGTTACTTGCTTCCCCAGACACCTTAACTAATACCAAAGAAAGGAAAATATCTATATTAATGCTGTTGGGGGATAGAGCCTTCTCCTTTACCAGCTGAGCTAAGACTTGGCTTCTAGAAGACAGGAAAGGCAGTGTACTTTCAAGCAAAGAGCCCTGCACTGAGGGTCAGAATAACTAGCTCTAAATCACACTTATTGTTTATGAAATCTAAGGAAGGTAATTAAATCTGTGAACCTCAGGTTGGCATGAAAGTTAAATGAAGCAGTGTGTGTGAAAGACCACCAGATGGAGTCTCCCCGAGGACACAGATTGTGTTGTGATCATTTTTGTATTCTTATCACACAAGTTCTTCTTGCAGCAAATACTTTTATAGCACCTACTCTGTGGTAGTCCTTTTCATGTATTTAGCATGTATTTTAAGGTATTTTTTTATGTATTCATTTAATTTTTACAGCAACACTGTATAATTACTCCCCTTGTCCAGACAAAGAAAGAGGCTCAGAGACATTAAGTACTGGTAACAGAAAGTAATACAGAGAACATTCAGACTCAAGGTCTTTCAGAGTCTAGAGTCTCAACCACACTGTATTCTGTATTGGGGGGCTTAATATGTGCTGAGTGAGTGAATGGTTCAATTAATGTTTATGGGGTATGGGACATAGTAGTTGAATAACAAATCCTTAAAAAAATAAAAAAATAAAAAAAGAATAAAAAATCCTTTTTCCTGAGAAGGACTATTGTATCATGTTTGTTTGTTTTTTCCTCCTGTTGGGAAACAAAGAGGCTTTTTCAGGTTTAATAAGCTTCCATGACCATTTAGAGGATATTTGTCCATGGTAAAGAGAGTGGCCCCCATTCCTAGCAGCCACCTGGAGGATTAGGGATGAATACAGTGACTATTCTCTCATAGGCCCTGAGTCTCTCACAAGAAGAATGTGCCAGTGTCTTTATTACCTCCTCTCCCAAATGGCTTCTGAGAACACATGCAATGACCCTCCTGGCTGCTGGAATGTCCTGGTCACACACCTGTGATTAGTCCTTAGCTAACAGTTGGGTAGGAAGGTGAGTCTGTCTCATCACTCTGCATTTTACTGTTCACGGTGGCATCCCTGCACCTCTGTCCCCATCTGTGACCTCAGGGCTGCTTTGCTTAGCACATTACCACCCCACACACCTTGTTAAAATCTGTGGTCAACAGTCCTAAAGGAAAGAATTTTATTTTTTTATTTTTGAGACTCTGTCACCCTGGGTAGAGTGCCATGGTGTCACCATAGCTCATGGCAACCTCAAACTCTTGAGCTCAAGCGATCTTCTTGCCTCAGTCTCCCAAGTAGCTGGGACTACAGGCACCTGCCACAATGCCCAGCTGTTTTTAGTAGAGACGAGGTCATGCTCTTGCTCAGGCTGTTCTCAAACTCCTGAGCTCAAGAGATCCACCTACCTCAGCCTCCCAGCATGCTAATGGCGAGAGCCACTGTGCCTGGTTAATGGAAATAATTCTAATAACAAAATCACACACACAAAGAATGGAAATAATAAATTTCATCCTAAGAGATATAATTGATTCATAGCTTAATGAACATGCTCTTTCTTCCAGGACAATAAATAATGAAATCTTTCTCAATTTCAAGAGGTCAAACTGACAGCCCAGTAGGAGTTGGTTTGGGAAGGTATCTTCTCCAAAGTAATAAGTGAGAACTTAAAAGGAGGTTGCCTCCTCTTCTTGGCAGGCCATACATGTAGTTTTCTCAACGATTCTACCACCAAGCACTTGGTCTTCCTCCTCCTCTCTGTATACCTCCTTTCCTTTCCTCCATACCCACTCCCTCACACCTTCCCAAGGAGGCCATAATTTCCATTATTTGTCTAGAGTTCACTATATAACATGCAGAAAGCCAATCCTAGAACCAATCTGTGAAGGAATATCACTTTCAAATCACTCCATATTCCAGAACTCATATGCTTTATAAATACAAAACAAGAAGTTTAGCAATTTTATAGAATAAAGGGCCTAATAAATGTTACACTGTAAACCAGCACCATGCAATAGAAATACAATGCAAGCCACAGATGTCAAGTCACCACATGCACTTTACATTTTCTGGTAATCACATTAAAAAAACAAACAGAAACTGGGAATTGAAAATGTGCAATGTTGGGGGGTGCCTGTGGCTTAAAGGAGTAGGGCGCTGGCCCCATATACTGGAGGTGGTGGGTTCAAACCCAGCCCTGGCCAAAAACTGCAAAAAAAAAAAAAAAGAAAGAAAGAAAGAAAGAAAGAAAAAGAAAAAAAATGTGTGATGTGGTTCATAGAAAATGATTCAATTCCAGTCAGCAGATCCATACTCAAAGAAGCAGCTCTGGTGTGACAGGAAAAGATCATCAAATGAATGGACATTTATATTAAAAAAGTCATTTTTTATCCCCCAACTTCAACCATATATTTTGATTAGCCAGCCAACTTGACAGAGTATAAGAAAAAGCATTGCTACTGTAACATCACCCTAGGTAAACCTGTATCATTCCCTGCTCCAATTCAACTACACTCTCTTTACCTTCATTATCCAGTATAATGACTACACTCAGGTTCCCAAACTGCTGCCAAAATACTGATTTCTGCAGCCTGGGGAAGCACAGGGGAGTCCTGGGACAGCTGACCTGGTTTCTCAGTTTACTTCATGCTGTGCTGATACTGTCATTTTGTCTGTTCCTGTCATTTTTGCCTGCGTTGGTGAGAAAGAAGCATGTTAGGAAGCCCTGGAAGGGGTCCTAAGTCAATATCTGACTGACGAAGCTCACAAACCTTCACTTTCATTCCATGTTTAAACAAGCATGGGGTGATGGATACATAGGTTATACCAATCAGTGTGGACACCTTATTGTGGACACTGAAGCTCACCAGTGTTCTTTTCTGAGTGTTTGAAACAGACAACCATCAATGTTTGGTGGTTTTAGTTTTATATTTTTGTTTGTATGTCTTACAAGTGGAAATGTTGGCATTGTAATATATAGTTTCATAACAGATTATTTGGATTATCTGAAAGAAGAAAAATACCTTATTTATTCTTATAAAGCTATACTGTAAATTGCCTTAAAAGTATAAAAAGAAACATGTGGAATTAACTTTAATAACATTTTATTTAACCCAATATAATAAAAATAGCTTAAACATGTAGTAAACACAAAAATCATTCGTAAGACATTTTATGTTCTTTTTTCTCATGCTGCGTCTTTGAAATTCAGTTTTACACTATGGCACACCACAATTCAGACTAGCTACATTTTAAGCACATGCGCCTGTTGGACAGCTCAGCTCTATCATTTGTATCTTTTCATATATTCTATTTTTTATGAATATCTCTTTGTAATGAATATATATTTGCATAAATCTAATCAGTGCATTCAAGCTCTCTTGGATTCTTTCATTATATATATGTGTCTGATCTATTTATGCATTTCATATATATTTAACTATAGAAAACAAACTTATGTCTATGATTGGTGTGGTCCATATAAATGGGCTGCCATTTATAAAATTCACCTAATGATCTTCTGTTGTGTTACTATTTGATTGTCTTTTCACTTGTTGGGCATCTGGGTAATTTATCATTTTTCTCTGTTATAAATATTACTACTATGAATGCATTTTTCTCTAGAGTGGAATTCATTTTTTCTTTTCCTGTCATTCTCCCTTCCTCTTTACTATTCTACTGTTTCTTTCAAGGTTACAGAAAGTGAGGTTGGGAAATCTTCCTTCCTTAGTTGGTCCAGGAAGGGAGTTTGGATCCATATCCTTCCCTCTGTCCAAGCCCTCCCTGAGGCATCTACACCTTCTGTGATCACTCGCAGTTGGTCACCAAACCTTGGCCTAAAGCAGTAAATCCACATATGAGTAGAGAAGGAACAAAGGATGTAAGCAGGGAAGCTTGAACGTGATCGGCAAACACTTTCTTTCAGAAAGGCTCTTACAGAAGAAAAGAAAAGGCCCCTTATTTTGAAGTCTAAAGGAGAGGCTGTAGTAGAGACATAGAAAACACATGCATGAATATGGATATAGTTTGCCATACAGTCCCAATGACTCAAAGATGACAATGAAAGGCTATTATGACTCCTATTACAAAAGTGATGGGCTGGATGTAATTAGGGATCAAATCTGAAATTCCCAGGACATACCAGGCGACCCTGGAACTTGACAAGCTGCCATCACTCCGACATCCCTGGAGGAGCAGTGTGGCCAGCATGTGGGGGACCTGCCTGTAGCACGCTGCTTATTGCAGAGCTAATGAGCAGGGACTCCTCTCTAAGATGGGGGCTGAGGCAGTGGTGTCACTTTCCCTTGTTGTGTGCATATCAGCTGGCATCTTGGCTGGAAGGAGACAGTTGCTAGGTAACTGGGGAAAATAAGGGACGCCCCCTTCCCCATCCATGGAGAGGCTCAGGGGACTCCAAGAAGGATTTGTATATTTAAAAACAAACAAAAAAACCAAGTGCTACCCAAAGGAATAGCTGGCTACTGTTTTTTCTTTTCTTTTCTTTTTTTTTTTCTTTGTTTAAGGGAAAGGTTGAGTGGAAGAGAATTACTATGACCTAGAGGTGGAAGGGCAGGGAAGGAAGGAGAAGCAGAACCCAGACAGCAAAAGGGAAACAAATATTTAAATGAGAGACAGGGGAGGGAGAAGATTGTGGAAAAGAAAGTATTTGCATCAGCTCTGGAAAGGGCCTCCTTACAGGGTGGTATACTAGGGTCTCCATTCACCGAAGGCGCCTCAGAGGGTTAAGACAGTCTGTGCAAAAGGCAGACTATAGTGTTTCTCTCAAGGTGTGGTTTGCAGACCAGCCATGTCTCATCTGGAATCCTGTTAGAAATCTAATTGTCAAGCCCCACCCCAGGCCTACAGCTTTAGAAACTATGTTCTAACTAGCCCTCCATGTGATTAAAAAACATGCTGAAGTTTGAGGAGCTGATCAAAGAAATGAGACAGCTTTTGGAAGCATCAGGAGGGGAGCGCCAAAGCAAAAATTACACTGGACCAAGTTCAGCAGACAAGGAAGACTAGGGGGGGCTATTGCCGTGGGGGAGAGGGATTAGACCTCACTGTGAACTCACCCAGTTGAAGCTGCGGGTGTGTGTGGGGGGCTGGTTCTTAAAAAGGGTGGGACGGCTGGTGAAATAGTCCTGGAGGATGTTGGGGGAGGTCCTAGGCCATTTGCATTTACTAACAAACTCCTCACATCTTTATGGTAGCTTTATGACTTGGACCAATGTATTCTGTTGAAGTTAGGCTCCCACAAAGACCCTCCACAGAGACTGAGGGACAGGGATGCTATCTCCTTTGATGATTCCATTTCAAAGAGAGCGCTCCTAGGTCCTTGAGAAAGACATTCCCAGATTATAAAAGTGGCAAGACTTTTAAAGAGATTTACATTCACCTCAAAGGGCGAGAAAGAATTTACAATTACAAGTTTTCTAAAGAAAATGCTCTGCAAAAAAGAAGGTCAGGAGGAATTCTGCCTACAGTTTAGTGAAACTGAGGAGAGCCTTCAGGCCATCTCAGGGAGAGGGACAAGTCAGGTGAATGTGACCACCTTTTTGTGGGAATCCTCCTGCTTCTCTTTATAACCTTAATCCAGCACCTCACTGCATCCTACAGAACTGCCTTGGAGGTGACAGGAATGAACACACCTTATTCCAGGGGGGCTGTCCTCAGGGTGATGGTGGGAGAGGGAAGACAGGGTGAGGGGAGCAGGGAACACCGGCCTGTGCAAAGAATCTTCTTTGTCCCTGCTGCAGGAAAAGTCCTGAGTGGGAAAACAGACCAGGATGTGCAGACAAGGAGAACAGCTTGGGCCTGATTTGCATGAGCCTCTTCGAAAGGTTTTCTGGAAAGCTGACCATGTTCACTTGGAAAACAGGCAGATATGGTGAAGATAACAGACCCATGATAGCCCTTGACTTGTACTTACAATCACAGCACCCCTTCTACCCACCCTTCCCCAGCCCTACTCCAGAGGGATTTTGCCAAGACAATTGCCCTCAGAGGGTAAGGCACCTGGGTTTACTTAAAGCCTTTGTCTTTCCAACTGTGGCATTGTTGGGGACATAGCCATGATATTTGAGTGTTAGAAGTCCTGCCCCCAGGGATGGCTTTCTTCCGGTCCTGTCCCTGTAGTCTGCTGGGATTTGCTTCTTCTACATAGTTGATGACTTTGCACACAGCACTGATCAGGATTGAACTATTCCAAGGGACAAACACACAATTGCCTAGTGACCTTTTGGACAACCTGCCTTCCTCCTTTTGGGGGGAGGAAGAGAGTTTTTCTTGGAATGATGAGGCGACAGCTGTTCCAGGAATCCCAGCCAAGAGCCTTTGGCGTGGGGCCTCAGTGAATGTGCTATGGGGCTGTGCAGCTCCTGGGGCCCAGCCATGGTGTTACACACAACTATAGCATCTCTGCTCCACTGCCCTCCCTCCTGCTCAGAACAAGAGGTGGGGCCAGAAGGGCTGCAGGGCTTTGATGATTAAAATGAACTTATCTGACTGCCAATATCTGCTGCAGCCCATCAGGGATATGAGATGCTCCTGGGCCTACCCGATGGTGACAATAAATAAAAAAACTATTAAAGACTGGGTGCAGTGGCTCACACCTATAATCCTAGCACTCTGAGAGGCTGAGGCAGGTGAATTGCCTGAGCTCAGGAGTTCGAGACCAGACTGGGCAAAAATGAGACCCTGTCACTACTAAACATAGAAAAAGGTAACTTGGCTTTGTGACTGGTGCCTGTAGTCCCAGCTACTCAGGAGGCTCAGGCAAAAGGATCACTGGAACCCAGGAGTTTAGGTTGCTGTGAGCTATGATGCCGTCCCATTCTACCCCGGGTGGCAGAGTGAGACTCTGTCTCAAAAAAAAAAAAAAAAAAAAAAGCTATGAAAATGTCCATTGTTATCACTTTACCTTGTAATTTATTTATCTGTTTTCCTAGATTATGGGCTTCTCAAGGGGGGGGGGGCTGAGTCTACCTAGTAAATAACAGTGTTGGTATATGAAAAAATGCTCAATAGCACTAATCATTCAGGAAGTGCAAATCAAAACCAAAATGAAATATCACCTCACTGAAGTTAGAATGGTTATTATAAAAAAGACAAAAAATAGGCTCTGTGCCTGTAGCTCAAGCGGATAAGGCGCCAGCCACATACACCAGAGCAGGCGGGTTTGAATCCAGCCCAAGCCTGCCAAACAACAATGACAACTACAACCAAAAAATAGCCGGGTGTTGTGGCGGGCACCTGCAGTCCCATCTACTAGGGAAGCTGAGGCAAGAGAATCACTTAAGCCGAGGGGGTAAAAGTTGCTGTGAGCTGTGATACGCAGGATGACAGCTTGAGGCTCTGTCTCCATAAAAAAAAAAAAAAAAAAAAAAAGACAAAAAATTATATGCTAGCAAGGATGTGGACAAATAGCAAATCTGGTACACTGTTGGTAGGAATGTAAATTGGCACAGCCAGTATGGAAAACAGTATGAAGGTTTCTCAAAAAACTAAAAAAAGAACCTCCTATGATCCAGCAATCTACTGCTAGGTATATATCCAAAAGAAAGGAATGGAGTATGTCAAAGAGATCTGTGCTCTTTTGTAGCAGCCCCTAGTGGCCCCTATGGCCCTGGACTCGATGGCCGCAGGAAGGAACCAGGCATGTCACAGATTAGAAGTACAGGCTTGCAGGAGGTGGGTTAACCTTGCTTGCAGGATAGCCCCAAGCAACCTCTGCAGTAACCTTTTATTGAGACAGTATAAGACAGGTGAGGGGAGTGTCAGACAATGACTGTGTGCCTAAGGATCCCCATGGGCTCGGGCTCTTTTTCCCCAAGGAGCACCTGCGGACGCATCGCCAGAGGGTCCGTTCCCCAGCTGCAAATCATCTTGCTCAAAGGTCGTCTGGCATCCTCTACACTCTTATATTTACTGCAGCTCTATTCACAATAGCCAAGATATGAATCAGTCTAAGTGTCCATCAACAGACAAATGGATAAAGAAAAGGTGGTGTATATACACTGGAGAATATTATTCAGCCATAAAAAAGAACAAAATCCTACCATTTGCAGCAACATGGGTGAGCGTAGAGGACAATATGTTAAGTGAAATAAGCTAGGCACAGAAAGACAAATATCATGTGCGCTGACTGACGTAAAGAGCTGAAAAAATTGATCTGAAGGAGGTAAAGAATATAATGATGGTTATCAGAGACAGGGAAGGGTAAGGGGGAGAGGGACAGAGAGAGGTTGGCTAATGGGTACAAAATACAGTTAGATAGAAGGAATTAGTTCTAGTAGTTAATCAATCTTTCTCTCTCTTTCTTTCTTTCATCTCACTCTGTAGCCAGGGAGAATGCCATGGTGTCATTGTAGCTCACAGCAACCTCAACCTCTTGGAGTCAAGAGATCCTGCTGCCTCAGCTTCCCCAGTAGTAGGGACTACTAATATCCACCACGATGCCCAGCTACTTTTTCTATTTTTATTAGCGATGGGATCTCACTCTTGCTCAGGCTTGTCTCAAACTCCTGAGCTCAAGTGGTCCATCTGCTTCAACCTCCTAGAGTGCTAGGATTGTAGGCATAAGCCAGTGGGCCTCACCTTATTTATTTATTTATTATAAGTCACAATTCATTTATATATATATTTTAAATTTCAGAATGTTATGAGGGAACTAAAATTTTGGTTACATGCATTACTTTTTGTGCAGTTTGAGTCAGGGTTATACTTGTGTCCATCCCCCAGATAGTATGCATTGTACCTGTTAAGTGTGATTTTACCCATCCCCTCCTCCCCCTTTCTACCTGTGTGATTTCCATTGAATTTTACTACCATATATATATATACATTCATGATTATCACTTAGTTTAAATTTAAAAGTGAGCACAAGTGTTTGTCTTTCCATTCTTGTGATACTTTATTTAGGAGGATGGTCTCCCGTTCTATCGAGGTTGTTACAAAAGGTAATAAATACTTCACCATTTGAATAATGGCTAAGTAATACTCCATGGTATACCTATACCACATTTTATTAATCTACTTATTCATTGACAGTACAGTCACTTGGATTGTTTCCACATCTTTGTAACTGTGGATTGTGCTGTTACAAACATTCAAGTGCAAGTGTCTTTTTTTATTTTTTATTGTTAAATCATAGTTGTGTACATTAGTGCAATCGCCGGTACCCTTTCTAAGATGCACCATAGATGTGGCCCCACCCATTACCCTCCCTCCACCAAAACCTCCCCCCTCCCTTCCCCTTCCTTGGCCCTTTCCCCATAGTCTTGTGCTATAGTTGGGTTATAGCCTTCATGTGAAAGCTATAATTTA
>CAUYPK010055048.1:0-39932 GCA_963574355.1 Loris lydekkerianus
CAGGTTATACCTCTGATAAAGGTTTAATAACCAGAATCCACAGAGAACTCAAATGTATTAGCAAGAAAAAAACAAGTGATCACATTTCAGGGTGGTCAAGAGACTTGAAGAGAAACTTCTCTAAAGAAGACAGACGTACTATCTACAAACACATGAAAAAAAGCTCATCATCCTTAATCATCAGAGAAATGCAAATCAAAACTACTTTGAGATATCACCTAACCTCAGTAAGAGTAGCCCACATAACAAAATCCCAAACCCAGAAATGTTGGCGTGTATGTGGAGAAAAGGGCACACATCTACACTGCTGGTGGGAATGCCCACTAATACGTTCTTTTGGAAGGATGTCTGGAGAATATTTAGAGACCTAAAAATAGACCTGCCATTCAATCCTATAATTCCTTTACTAGATTTATACCCGGAAGACCACAAATCACAATATCACAAAGACATATGTACCAGACTGTTTACTGCAGCCCAATTCATATTTGCTAAGTCGTGGAAGAAGCCCAAGTGCTCATTGACCCACGAATGGACTAGCAAATTGTGGCACATGTATACTATGGAATATTATGCAGACTTAAAGAAAGATGAAGGCTTTACCTCTTTCATGTTTATATGGATAGAGCTGGAACATATTTTTCTTAGCAAAGTATCCCAGGAATGGAAGAAAAAGCATCCAAGGTACTCAGCCCTATTATGAAGCTAATTTATAGCTTTCACATGAAGGCTACAACCCAACTATAGCACACGAATATGGGGAAAGGGCCCAGGGAGTGGAAGGGAGGGGGGAGGTTAAGGTGGTGGGAGGGTAATGGGTGGGGTCACACCTATGGTGCATCTTAGAATGGGTACAGGCGAAACTTACTAAAGGCAGAATACAAATGTCTACATACAGTAACTAAGAAAATGCTATGAAGGTTAGTTTAACAGTTTGGTGAGAATATTTCAGATTGTATATGAAACTAGCACATTGTACCCCTTGATTGCACTAATGTACACAGCTGTGATTTAACAATTAAAAAAAATAAGAATGATATAATCTATGAATTGTACTGTCATGTAAGCAACTACTTAAGCTAACGTACTAGAAATTAATCATATGAAACTTTTTTATTTTAGCTTTTCTAATTCAACTTCTGGATTTAGTGAACACAATATAATTGATATATTTCAAATGCATCCACCTTATTTTAACCCAATTGACATACTATTAATATTAAACTATTCTTTGTTGTTTTCATGTTTATTATGGCAGTGATTTTCTAGCTATTCAATTTATAGTTTGTTGAATTATTTCTAATTCCAGTAAATACTCAATATTGTCACAAACATCATAGTTTTATATTGTGGCTACATGTAAATTTTGTGGAGTTTAATATTTTATAAAAGTGCATTTGTTTCATAAGGAGAAAATTTGTTAGTGATGATCACCTTTTACCAATTATCTAAAGAAATATCTTTGAAAATATTTTGACACTTATGCTTGTATTGCTTCTCATAAGTCAGATTCAGGCTATACAAAGTTACAAATGACTAATTTTTAGCTGCATACAGGCTTTGTTCATAATATTTAGCCCTTTAGAACAGAAAGAAAATGAAAATTATATAGATCAATGCTTTATTTTATCCATGACAAGATAAAAGCTCACAAACTTTGTTTCTAGTCTGTCATTCCATAAGATATATAAACTCTCAGAGGTCAGGAACTGTGTTTTACTGAGCATTATATTCTTATCACCTACTCCATGGTATAGTCACATTCGCCGAATGAATAAAGAAACTCTGTATTGTTACATAGCTCAATGATTTCAGAATCTCAAACTTTTAGATCAATGCAAACTTCTGTAAATATAAAAGACAATTATTAAATGTTTAGCCTGAGTCCAAGATAATTCTAAGTACTTTATTTACATACAATATTCTGAAAATATATTTTTAAATAGCTGATTACTTCCTTAAATCCTTTGTTGATAGATACTATTAGGGCTATCTCCATTTTACATACTGGGAAATTGACTTGCAGAGAGATTGATGTACCTTGTTTCAATGGTCACACATCCAGAAAGTGTTAGAATTGGACTTGAACCCTACTAACCAGAGACTAGTGATACTGTTCTGAACTGTGAAGTGAAGACCTCTTACTGTGGGAGACGGAAGTACCCACAAAGGAATAAACTCATATATTTTTATTCTGTTCATGACATAAACAGAAAGTATCAGTCTGTTTAAGTCCATTTTTTTTTGTATTTTTATAATATGAAAGACAATATTAATTTCATAAACATCTAAATGATTCTAGAAACCATGCCTTAAATTCAATGATATTCCTTTTTCAACCAGAAGAATATAGAGCAATTCACTTTACTACCTAAAAATCTATCATTTCTAAGTCAGAGACCAAAAGAGAAGTGATGACTTTCCAGCTGAATTAGTTTTTATTTCACACTTACCACTTTGAACTTTAGAGGAGACTAAAACATTGAATTTACCTAGAACAATTTATAATTGCAATTAATTTTGAATGGAGAGCTATATTGGATGAAGATAAATTAGATTTTTTTTCTAACTTTGATGTGCTTCTTATGTGGAGTCCTTAACTGTATCATTTTATATTCATATTCCTTTGGCTTTAAAATTAGGAAAAACTTATTTACAAAGTGAATAGTAGATTTTTCAATAGAGATTTAAATGCTTGAGTGCAAAAGTAAGCTGCCCTCTGAATATAACATGCAAATAGTTTCAGAAAGATATCTTCTGGAAAATAGGTAAAGATGCATTTCATCTGATAAAACAAGTTAAAAGAAAAAGTAATGTGAAGTTCAAGACATTCCAAAGAATGATTCTTATGAATTCAAAAGGGCTGGGAGATAGTAGAACAGATGCAGAGACCTGTAGGCTGGAAGGAAAGGGGTATGGGTGCAGGTTGTTCCCTGAGTGACTCTCTGGACTTTCCTGTTTTCATTTGCAAGTAAACTTTTGTCTGAGAAAAATTAGACATGCAATACTTTCTGGAAGGTTAAGCAGGTCAAAACAAAAGTTAAACTCTCTGCCTAAAATGTTCCGTGTCTGTGAAACTTCCCCTTTGTTATTGCAGCTTGGGATCCTCTGTCCTATACAATTCATCTAGGAATCTATTGGTAGATATTAGAACAAGCAGACAACCTATCTGAGAATATTTTCTTATTTCCTGTGTAATTTTCAAATACAATAATCGTTTTTTCTTTATTGAGAGAACTATTACTGAAACCAGGCAGGTATTTTCTAAAAGTTCTAAACTATAACGCTATCATTACCTGTCTTCAATTTGCACTTGAAACTATGTTAGTTACTAAGAGGCTTGAAGTGATTTCTTATTAAGATTGAAAAATGTAGGAAAAAATAATAATGTTAGGAGAGATTCCCTTTCTATCAGTCATGACCTTTTGATGTCTGATTTAGTCTCAGAGCTTTCAAGCTAAAGTGCCTACTCCACCCTCAAGAGGCCTGTGTGTCTGTGTAAAGTCATTTATTTCTGAATTGCGCTTGCCTCCTTTCTGGAAGGGAACATCTTTTCTAGCCCCAGTAAGTGTGATTTAATTCTTTTTTGGATAGCTCTTTGTTTAAACCTCAGTGGAATGCTGCAAGAAGCAATTGATAAAGCTGTAATTCAATAGAATATTTTCATGGGCTTCTTTAAAACTTTTCCCCTTGGTAGAATATCACTAGGCTTTGACTCTGCGAGTTTCTTAGATGGACTTTATGTGTTAAAGGTGTTCAACAAATACAGGCAGGTACTGCCTAATTGTTCCCACACAAATACAAGCTAGATTGAAAGCACTAATTTAATAGAAAACATAGCTTCATTCTGCATATCCTGTCGTTTAACACTATTGTGTTAATCTCTTGAATCCTCAAAATGAGCCAAGAAACATGTTAACCATTCAAGGGGAAACTAAATAAAAGGACATAAAGTAAAGGGAAAAAAAAGTATTTTCTCAACGTGAAATTATCATAGTCTAGAAGAAAGAAGAACTAAAATTTTCAACATGATTCTGTAACATGCACTATCTGTTAATGTGCTAAGCTTCCAATAGAGTAGGAACTAACTCTTCTGGTGTAATCAGACAGGAGGAGATTGCATTCAAGTGGAGTGTGGAAGGTGTCTGAGTTCTCCTGAGGCAGGCTTTCACCTTGTGAATAACAGCAGCAACAAAGGCATGCAGCTATAAAAGTTGTTGACATATTGAGAAACTAGTTGATAACGTTTTCTTAGGCTGAATCTAGAATGAAGGTAGTTAGGGGAGTTGACTTATATGAGGAAGATTGTGGTAAAACTATAAACAACCTTTAATTATAAACTAAGGTAGGGGTTTGTGTGTGCATTTATAGAGGGAGGTATTAAGGAATAATTTTATCTGTATGGATGATAATGGTTTTGAATGAAGAAAGAGTGGAATTAAAATAATTTAGAAAGCAATGATAATATTCTAGGTGTGATATTATGAAAGTCGAACTGAAGTTTTCAAATGAGTTGTGCTAGAAATTGAGATTTAGAAAAATGGTGAAAAACAAAACAATTTTTTTCTAAATGATCTAGAGCAGTTATTCTTGAAGTGTGGTTCTCAAACCAGCTGTGTCAGCGTCAAATGTGGACTTACTAAATGTGACACTCTGCAGCTGCTGGATGATAGCAATTTGTGTTATAACAGGATGTTCAGGTAATTCTGATGTTCATTCAAGTTAGGGAACTACTGAAGGAAATTTATAATGACTTTAAATGTTCCTCTTTCTGTACCATGTACGTGTTCATTCTGCATTCAATTGTTAAAATATTTCATTAATACTAAGATAGTTTCACAATGCACTGATACTTATTCTAAAATACTCCTAATTAAACCAATCTATGCCATCAATTTTAATATGCATTCCAATTTGGGAAGTGTTAAAAATGAAAGAGGTACATCATAGAACTTATAAAACATCTTGTGTTGACTGCCATAAATTATACTAAGTAAAAATGGTTTCATGGATAAGGCAACATATTTCTGTGCTTATTCTCATCAAAATTAGAACCACAACTAGATAAAATTCATTTCCATTTCTTTAGTGTTTTTTCGTCAGATAATCATGTTTCCATTCTTTTATGTATTTCACCAGGAGTTACCTAAGTCTGAATTGTTGGAACCTGTCTCTATTCTTCCCACATAAGTAAAAATAGAGAAATACAGAGATGTAATGTTTAGGTCTGATCATAATTAATTCCTTTTGCAAGACTGAAAAATTCAGCATTTTAGGCATGGGTTTCCCTTCCAAGAAATCTCCCCATCCCAGCGCTGTCAGGGTGTACCAGATAGTACAGACATGGTTGAATATAAGATAGTAGATGCCACATTTCCATCACTCTCACCAAGTCTGTTAGTGATCTTTGGGGTATTTGTACAGAGAGTGTCTGTGTTATGTAAGATATTGAAAGCACATTTGCCACTTGAAAATTCTACTTTTACTTTTCTCCTCAGGGGAGAGCACAGCCAACCTATATCCACAGTTTCCTCCATTACCTTTTGGCCTTTGCTCTTGCTCCATTTTTCATTTCTGCTGTCTCTTTCAGATTCTGTCCAGGTCATCATCCTAGACCAGAGGCAGCCCAGACTTCTGAACTTGCTATAGTGTATTTTCCTAGGACCTGAACTGACTGGGAATGGAACAGAAAGTGCCTTCAGGCTGCAGTGTGTGGGGAAAGAAAAGTCTAAAGAAAAGTGTAAAGAAAAGTCTTGGAGAAAGTATTTGAGGAGATGTTAAAACTAACCACAATGATAGCCCGTCTACATAATCCATCCCTATTTTAATATCTTTAAATATATTAATATCAAATATTTAAATATGTAAATATATTTAAAGATATTAAAATAATTATGTTTTATTTAAAAATTATATTTAATTTATAAATTAAAATTTTTATTTTAATCCCTGAAGTAAATATAAAGAAGGAAAAAAAAGAACAAGAAAAGAAAATAGTGACTAATCTTCACATAAATAGGTTTTAATTTTGACCAAGAATATTACTTAAACATTAATTTTCAACTCACCATGTCAATATGTTGTTTAGGATATTGTATCCTCATTTATAAATGACATATGTTTGTAATTTCTCCTTTATAATAATATATTTTCTCCAACTTTAATATTGGGTGCACCCAGATCAAGTAGAATGATTTTGATGTATTTTTTCTTTTTCTATTGTCTATAAGATTTAGCATGATCTGTTTTTTGAAATTATCTTTTACTTTTATTTATAAATATTGGTTTTCTATTTTCTGATACTTAAAAAAAAAATAAGAAATTAACTGATGACTCCTTACTGAATCTCAGAGTAAAAGCGTTCTGTAATAGACATACTCTTATTTGACAATGTGAATGTTACTTTCTTTGCATTATTATTATTATTGCTTAATATTTCAATGTAGCAATTGTCTGATTCCTTTTCTGAATGTATTTATGTCCGTTCATTATTTATAAGGTTTTTGTTTCTAATCCTTATCTTAAACATTGTTATCGTTATTATATTTTAAGTCTTTTTAATTTTGTGAAGGCAAAAAAAAAAATGGAAAAATGGAAACCTAATTAACACATGTATATATAAAAATAAAAATTCAAATTAAAAAAATAGAAATGCAATCAGAAGCTCAACCCAAGTGAAGAAGTGTTCACTTGTCAGACAAAGCTGGGGCAAAATGAAGTTGTATATAAAAATGTTGGAGATCTTTTGGCTTTGGGTGGATATTCTATTAAGGCATGTTTGACTATAGTATAAAACTGATGAAGCAATATCTCTATTTTAAAGGAAATACCAACAATTGCTAAGCAATATAGTTAATAGAAAACAATGTAAGTTTGCTCTTAAGAATATCATCATTGTGTGTGGGAAACTATTTTAATTTCTTTTTGCATTTTCTCCTATTCATGAGTATATTTACTCAGTATTACTCAGAAAATAAAATATGATTATTTTTGAAATAAAAAAATAGGAAAATTCAAATATGAATCACTAGATGGAAAGAGAAGAAAGCAAAAATGTGTAGAAGGAGCCCAAAGTAGTTGCTGGTCATAGGGGTAAGTTTCCTCTACTCTAATAAAGAAATATAGATGGAAATTTTGTCCTAATCTTTAGCTGAGAAGGTGACACTGAGCTTATATAAAAGTCATGTGCGAAGTCTATAAGAGCAATAGAAAGCTCAAGGGAGGGTGTAAGTCCAAACTTTTGTCCTAGGAACCTGAAAACCTGAAAACTTTCCCTACATAGAATTTTAGATGGCCAGAATATGTAATATTCTTCCAACAGTTGCTAGTTCATTACAGAGATCTAGCACTTAAAAGATGTTAAATATACACTCAAACTATGTATCAATTAAAAATAATGAATACATAAAATGAGAGGCAAAATGTGCTAGTCAAAAGCAAAACTATACTGTTTGAATATGTGCACATGGAAAAATCAGGTGTGATTATGTATGTAGTTTGAATAACCCTAATTTGAAAATAAATCCAAAGTGTTGAATATGGACATAATACTCAAAGGAAATGTTCATTAGAGCATCTTGGGGTTCAAATTTTCAGATTAGGAATGCTCAATGCAAATATTATAAAATCTGAAAACAAAACAAAACATTTTTGGTCTCAAGCATTTCCAATAAGAGGTATTGCCTTGTGTATTCTCTTAGAATCATGTCTATACCTTGAAAGATGAGGAGAGTTGATTTCTTTCATCCTGGTTCATAATATTATTTTGTAAAAAAACAAAATTTCTAAATTAGAAACCTGCTAATGCAGGTAGAAAATGCAAAAAGAAATCAATATCCTTATCGTCATTCAATAGGAACTAGATTAAATTTTTGCTTGAATTGAGATAAATTTTTCCTGTTAACTTTCTCTTCTGCCACAGAAGACACCTGGTAGTGACCTTGCGAGCAGAGTTGTCCCACACTGATCTGGGTGTGAGGCCCAGGCCTGTCATTTGCTAACATTCTGACCCTGGTAAGTCAGTTGTTCAGAGCTCGGTCTCCCCACCTGTAAAATGGTAGGAGTACTATGTTGTGGAAAGATCCTGAGGATCAAATAAGAAAATAATATAGTTAACTCTTAATACACCCTTACTAAAGTTCTGCAGTTCAACCTGTTGCCATGCCCTTTAGAACCCATGTATTTTGTGGCAAGAATAATCTACTTGTTGACCACTTGCCATAACTTGCCTGGAACACTAAACATTTTTTAAAAAGTTATCTTACTGAGTACTCAGAACAAATAAGCACAATGACAGTACATTAACATCTCAACTTATAGATGGACAAAACAAAATATAGACAAATTAAGTAACTTGTCCAAGTTTGCAAGTCTTATAATAGAAGAGAAAGGAATTGAGTCTAGATTTTTCTGATTTCAAAGCCCTTGTTTAGTGCACAATGTACTACAGCCTCACACAGGCATCGTAAAAGGATGTGGTTTTTGTTAATCAGAGACAGGATAATATTATTTTTCATGGGTGCATTTTTGTATTTGCCTGAGCTTATTTCTTACTTAGCTCAAGTTGGAAGTGTTTCTAAAGAAGCAAATATTGTTCATCTTTACCATAGAAGGAAGCCTTTTCTTACAAAGAAATTGTAATTTTATTTCTGCCCTTTAAATGGAAAATAGGTCAACCTATTCCATTGGTTAAATCATCTTCTGGGATTTTAGCAATTTAAGGTTTATAGGTCTTTTCTTGACTATCTTCCTCTGAATCTTTGAAGAGTCATGGATATTCTATGCACATCCAATCAAATATTTATTAACTAATATAATATGACTGTGAATTTATTTTAGCATTTTTCTTCTGAGGAGCTCAGAACCTTATGGTAAATTACCTCATTTATCTTCATATACATTCCCAAGGGAAGATCATGGTAGTATTATCAGCCCAGATTAAAAATAAATAGGCGAGTTGCTCAGTCAGTCTGTTGTCAGGGTTGACAGGACTTCTAGGATTTTCAGGTAGCTATACTGGAAACAGAAACAGCATTGCCTTTGGTGAGTGAAATCTGGCATAGCATAGGGGAACCTCAGTCCACGTGACTCTGGTGATCTGCTGTTTACCCTGATCATCACTAGGATGACTGTACCACATGTCATTCTATCCACTTGAGATGCCTTTGGTCATTTCTCTGTTTGACCACTCTGTCCTCATGTTTCAAGACTAAAAGTCAAATCATTGTTATTTCTGTAAATTCTGTCTTGATTCCCAACAGAACTGACCATGTCTATGTCAAGCATAGATACAGTTAGACAGGTGAAGATATATGTGATTAATGCACAATGTAGCTAGTACAACTTAAGGAATGAGTATATTTTGAGTGCATCTTCTCTAAAAAGCCATGAGCTTTGATGGGGCAGGATCTCAATCCACTTTGTGTTGCTATAAAGGGTTATCTGAGGCTGGGTAATTTATTTAAAATAAGGTTTATTTGGTTTACTCCACTTACTATTGTGATGCCTGGAAAAGTTTAACCTTGAGCATCTTCCTCCAGTGAGGGACCCGGGGAGGAGTGAAGGGGTCAGCAGGTTGCAGAGATCACATGGCCAGAGGGGAAGCAAGGAGGGGGGTGGGTCTGGCTCTTCTTAACAACCAGCTCTGGAGGGAACTGACAGAGTGAGAACTCACTCACCCTCATTTTATTTCTCTCTGTATCCTTGGCATACAATTCCTGACACAAATAGAGAGTAGAGAGCACTTTAATGAATACGGTAGGGAGTCAGACAGCATATTTAACATGTGAGGATCGGTCTACAAACTCATTTACCTCAGACTATTTCTGCCTCTGGGTTCTGTTGAATCACATTGACCAGGAGGTTGATTTTTCTATGTTAAATGGCTTCCTGTCAAACTTTATATCTGAGCCATTACTGACACCTTCCATAAAAGGGGACAGTGATACTTGCTTTTTATTTATAGTGTACATAGAAAACAAATGGAGTATATGTATTCATTTTCTCAGGCTGACATAACAAAGCACCACAGACAGGTGAAAAACAACAGAAATTTATTTCCTTATAATTCTAGATGCTAGAAATTCAGAATCAAGATGTCAGCAAGGCTTTTCTCTTCAAGGTCCCTTTCCTTGGCTTGTGGATGGTCTCATGCTCATCAACTGTCTTTCTGTTGCCATTCTCTATGTCTATCCATGATCTAATCTCCTCTCCTAAGGATGAGAGTCCTTGGATTAGGGCCTACCTATATGAGCTCATTTTACTTTAATTACCCCTTTAAAGATTCTAGCTCCAAAAATAGACATATTCTGAAGTTCTGGAGGTTAGGGCTTTAACAGATACATGGAGGGGAGCATATTCAGCCTGTAAGAGTCATATTGGGTCCAATGTGGTGCCTGGCAGAAAGCTGGAACTTCATTCATAGAATGAAAACCGTCAGTTTTAGTCAAAGGTTTCCAATAGATCAAAAATGACTTTACTTCTTCTTGTTAAATTGCTCTTTCAGTTTCTTGCTCAGCTTACTTGAAAGGAAAAATGGCACATAGACAGGGCATGAGCAATCCCAGCATGAAGTGCAGGCCCAGAAAGAAAGATGAAGAGTCCAGAGAAAGGAAGCCGCACTCCGAGCTCATTTCAGATGTAGCCAGAACCCGTCATAACTGGAAAACAGATGACCCAGATAGAGAAGGAGGTGCTATAAATGATGGCAAATCTTCAGAAGAAAAATGAAAAGCACATGGAGTATGTTTGCCATTTGGGAGAAGTGACACTGGGCCAGGATGCCCAGCAGGAAAGGTACTATGGTGGCATTTCCATGAAAACCTGGCAGTGAAATTCTGGTGGGAAAAGAGGCATTAGCTGTACCCATATCTCAATTTTGGGATTAGTTTCAAAGTCATCTTGCATGCCACATCCTTCCTTTAGTCCCTTCTATCCTTTTTCTCTCCTCTCTGTTCCTCTTTTTCTCCATCCTGGCATACAATAGGCATTGGGAAAATTAGTGATGCCTTCTATTCAGAGGTAAGTAACACACTCAATGAGATTAACTTTATATGCAGACATATATGTATAAAATGCACAGAGTCAATCTCACTATTTGTATTTTTATGTTCTGTGAGGTCACACAGATACTGAATTAGTAAATAAAGAATTACCTGAGATGGGGTTAGCTATTAATATCTATCTGTATGTATGTGTGTGTGTGTGAGTAGATGTATATATTATATACTCTTAAATCTGAAAAAAAAAAAACTCATTCTAGGAGATGCCATTTTTTTTTTGTTTTACAGAAAAGAAAATAAGATTTAGAAGTTTAAAGCAACTTCCTCAGGTTGCCTATTAACAGGTGCCATACACGCTTGTAATTCAAACTCCATCCGTGGACTCCAGAAGTGGATCTACTACATTACACTACCCCCTACCTCCATCTTCTGGTGAGAGATAAGTAGATAGATAGTTAGAGAGATAGAGAGATAGTTGGACAGACAGATATATAGAAAGTATATAACTGTATATATATAAAATATATATTTGGTGTGATTAAGGTAAGTACAGCTGAAGAACTCTAGGGTTTCATTAAACATGCCTCTAATCTTCTGAACAGAATAACAATTAAATACACTTCCAAGTATCAGATTCCTCTCTCTGAGTATTTAGTATTATGTGCCTAGGACTGTTGTAGACCTTAAATAGAAGTTAAGCTGCAAAATAATGTTATAAATTAGCATTAAGATTTTTATTGTAACAATAGAAAAGTGGAACTCAGAAGAGTAAATTTGTTAAAGTTATATAGCTGGTAAAAGAAGAATTGAGACTGCAACCCAAGTCCCCCGACTCCACTGTCCAGACAAGCACGCCCCAAGACCTCCCACATAGAGCACAGGTGGCACACAATGCCATGGCCCTGCTCTAGGCCATTTCCTTCTGCCTTTGCCTCAAGCACCCTCACCCTGAAATGACAGGAAATAGAGATCTAAGAAACCAGAATGTGAAGAGGACAAAATTAATGTTGTGTTAGGAAGGCAAGAGAAAGAATGCTGGAGAGGAGCTCAGGGGTGTCCACCAAGGAAACCAAGGGAGTAAAGCTCCCACTAGAAAGGGATAACAGAGAGGTGTTTCTGAAAGGAGTGTTGGAAGATTTTGGATGATTATGTCAGTGATGATGGATGGCAGCTAGGATCATTGGGTAAGAGAGCAGGGACTCTTGGAAGCTGAACTATAGGGTAGGGGGTATGGGAGAGCATGGTGCAACTGGCCTAGCGGGGAGCATGGTGATTCCTACAGAAATGTGTTTGGAATAGAGGAGGGAGATTAGTAGCAGTAGGTTTTGAATGGTATGATTCTAAGTTTGGATTTTTCTTTTAGAAAATAAGTCACATTGTTATTTAAAAATTTCCAAGTTTTTATAATAACCTTTTTTTTTTTTAAGTTAATATGTGCAATATAGGAAAGTGAAAAAGACAAGAAGCAAAGAACAGAGTCATCCACAACCACAAGCAGTTTATGGATTGACATGTGCTTTAGATCCCGAGTGTACACATACAACATCCAATTTTAGGAGACTGAGATTGTACAGTACATATTGTGCTCTCTCATGGGGCATGAATGTGCACCAGTCCCAAACTGTGAGTATTTTGATAATCAAGAACACAGTCTTTCAGGAAAAAACACGGTCAGGATTTTCTTGGGATGAAAATTTCATAGAGGACAAAAATGGCAACAGCCTCTACAAAAAGGGACTAGCAGAATTCTTATAAAAATTCCACATAGTCCTTTATTAATGCTTATTAACAACGAAACATAAAGGAACGGAGGACACTGTAATGTTTCTAAGATAACTATCAGATCTATAGTATTAAAATACTTGCAAGAAGTTACGTTTCCACTGAATGACTTAATAAATATTCTCATAGTATAACCGAAGGGGATGCGTGTACATCAGTGGCTACTGGCAGAATGTAACTATGACACATCTGCACACATCTTGGCTTTCCTGCTTCCCTCTGCTGCTCTGCTGCCTGCCTGGGGAGGAAGTCCTGAGATGCCCTGCTTCACAGGTGCCTTAACAAGTCCACGTCAAGATGTGTCTTTTCTTTCAATTATAACAAAAAGGTACTCACAAATGGCTACTTCACTAGTTCTGCTTTTTATCATACATGGTCACCTCAGGACATCTCCAAAGTTTTGATGTTGTATAATAATGAGCTTTGTCCACCTTAAACATAGATACTTTATTAAAAATGCACATATAAACCTATTAGATTAGACATATACTCTAAAACTGTCTTCTAGATAGGGAGATACTAGCAAAGAGCATTTCCCTTCCCCTTTCCTCTTCTCCGTCTTCTCCCACTCCAGTGACTCAGTACAGGACTACTCTCGCTCCAGGATTCACAAAGGTCACCCCAGAAGACAGTCCTTCCTAAAAACTAACAAAAGGACAGATTGTTTTACTAACTCTATTTAATATGCTTTGAGCAGTAACATTTGCTTATACTTTAATACACAGTAATATTAACTACAATGCACATAACGAACAGTGGCTAAACAATCTGAACTAATCTAACTCACTGGCATGGAGCCCTTCTCTGCATACTTCTCCTCCCCTATTCCCCACCACCCAGTGACGGTCAGCATACTCTCCAAGTCATTAAGTTTAACAATTCTCTCTATTCCCCAAATGCAATCATCCATTGAAATAACAAAGAACACTTAAGGGTGTTACTCTAGCCCTCTATGTACACAACACTGTTAAGTAAAATTGTACACATATATTTAGCAGTTTTAATATCTAGAAAAATTAGAGGTTTCAAAAAGGACTTTTTCCCACTATGCAGGGTAACATTGAATAAGCACTGCACCCTTAATAATAATAATAATTATGATTCCAAAGTACTCTCTAAATAAGAACATTCTGGTGTAGAACACCTCCCCTTCCAACCTGTACCAACCCAGTAGACTTGTAATGCGATTTTAGTAACTTCACTTCTATGTGTTTTTAAGAGCATTTCCTATGAATTTTTACTCAAAAGTCTACTTGATGTATTTATTACATTACTAACTCTACTTTTATCATACATGGGAAGCTTCTTTGTTATCTACAAAGTCTAAGTATTATAAATTAGGACCCATCTGTTCTTTATATACACTATACACAGTAAAGTAAAATAAAATGCACAGACATAGGAATAACAGTCAATCTTACTCCACCTATAACCACCCTGGTATGAAGCCCTTGACACTTTCTTCTCCTTCCTCCCTGAATCAGCACACATAATGTGCACTGCTCAGACAAGTAGTTTGATCATTCGGTTTTCAAGACAGTATTTCATATGAATTTTAACGAAAGGATATCTACGAACTGTGTTACTTACTACCTCTACTTCATACTTTGTGTACTTCTAAACTTATAGAGAGACTAGACGTTTCAGGTAAGGACTTACGTTTGCCCACTGTATACACAGTAGTGTTGAATAAACTACACACATTTAACAGTGCTTGTATCCAAAAGTGTCTTCTAAAAGAACGTTCTGGTCTAGAATCCTTCATTTCTTCCAACTTCTCTCCACCACCAACCCAATGGATGTAAGCACATGTGTCACCTAGATGTAATCACTTCACTTCCAAATGTCCTTTTCAGAAGACAGTGTTTTTATGAATTTTAATACAAAGTGTACAAAATGTTCTCTTACTAACTCTACCTTTGTCATATGCTGGCAACCATGTTAATATCCAGCAACTAGATATAAAATTGGGGCACATTTGTCCAGTATGTATACCAAGGTTAAATGAAATGCAAGTAACAGGATAACGGCTAAGCTGTTGAATAGTACACAAAAAAAAATAGAAAAATATCAGTTTCCTCCTTCCCACCTCTTTCCAGGCAATGAGCAAGTTTAGAGAGCATACTGTTGTTCACAGAAGTGGTTTAACAATTCCACTTCCAAACACAATATTTCCCATCAGTTTTTAAAAGTTATTTACAAAGTGTTGTTCTACTGCTAAATACATCAAGCACTTCTAAATATGTTGAGAGATTAGATATTTCAGATCTATGTACACAGCGCTGTTAAGTAAAATTATATCCAGCAATGGCTATAATCTGAGGTATATGGCCATTTTGGCCTTGAACCCTTCCCTCCTCATTTCCTTCTCTTTCCTTGAATCCAACAGACAAGTACAGGCATAGAAACAGTTGAAAAAAACTGATATCCAAAAGTCATTTACAGAGGATAAGCTTTCCTATGAATTTCAAAATAAAGTGTACAAAATGTGCTAATTATACTAAGTACTTTGTCATACACTAGCAAACTCGTTAACATCTGGAGACTAGCTATGGCAAAATTAGGACTCACTTGTCCATTACATACACTATATATACAGCAAAACAAAATGTACAAAATTGTATCTGAAAATGTCCCAGCATGCATGCACTAGCATATATTACCCTTTGCAATTCTTTGCCTCCCATCTCCACCAAACCATTGAACAAGTATGGACGGAAATATACTGCTCACAGGGCTGGGTTAATAATTCTATTTCCAAAAAAAAAAATAGTATTTCCTGTAAATTTTAGAAAAGAGATATTTAGAAAGTGATACTTTACTACCTTTACATTAAACATTCAGACAGACTACATGTTTTAGGTAAGGATTTAATTTTTCTGCTATATACATAGCAGTGTTAAATAAACTGCACACATGTAATAGTTGATATGACTTGAAAGTGTCTTTGAAATAGGAACCAGGAACCCTTCCTACTTCCACCAACCCACTAGGCTATAATGCTCAAATTTTCAGAAGACAGTCTTAAGAATTTTATAGCAAAAAAGCACAAAATGTATCAGTTTCCCCCCTGGTAACCTCTTTAACATCTAGAAAGACTAGATGTAAGTTAGGATTTGTTTGTCACTTATGCACACCATATACGCAGTATACTAAGACAAAACATACTGACTTAGGAACGATGGTTAAGCTCATTTAGCCACAAGCACACTGGCATACAGCTCTCTGCCTCCTTTTTGCCTTGAACCCATGCATAAACACAATGTATCAGACTCAAGAGGAGGTTTGGCCATTCCTCCCAACAATTGCATATGAACTTTAACAAAAAGGTATTTACAAAAGGTATTACTGCTTCTACTTTTAACATATATGGGACACTTTAGAACATCTAGAGAGACTAGCTATTTCAAAAAGTGCTCAGTGTTTTCAACTGTAAGTAGTGAGTAATAAAGTGTACATACCAAACAATGGTTGTGATGTGAAGTATCTTCTAACCATGACCAGTCTGGCATAGAATCTTCTTTTCCTTCTCAAGGTCTTTGACTCTATATCCCACTGAACAAATGTGGGTGGGTGTCACAGGTTGTCTGACAATTTATTTCAAAGTCATTTGCAAAAGACACTTTTTTTCTATGATTTTTCTATCATAAATCAGCAACCTCTTTACATCTAGAAGAGCTTGACATAGTCAATTTTTTTTTTTTTTTTTTTTTTTTAATAAAGGTTGGGGAAATGTTGAAAGCAGCTTTGTCATATTATATGCACTGGCCTTCAGTAACTGGACAGCAAATGCCCCCAAAGGGTGGTGGGCATTTCCAAATGACCAAGTGCTGTTTCTTCTGATGTCATGGTCTTGTGGTGGAATGAAGACCAGCCTCCTGCAGGCGTGCTATCCATTCCACCCAGCGTCATCTGGGGCTCAGCTCACTTTCCAGGCTCATTAAGTTCTTTGTCCATCATCATTAGAACTAAGCAGTGCTCGTCCAGTTGGGATAGAGCAGAAAAACTGGCACACGGATCTGCATGGTTCCATGGCCCAAGAATGAATTAAAACTGAATTTGTTCAACTTGTCTAAGAGTTTAAATGATTTATCTGAGGAGGTGTTATTAAGAAATGGAGGAGGAGCTGCTGTGTAGATCTGAAATCTGATTATAGATACCTGGTTTCACACAGGATAGATTCAGTTAGTATAGTAATAATGAAAATAGATCTTTTTTACTATCTTTGATAAAGGAAAAAGGACTTATATACTATCTGAATTTATAATCATAAACATATAGTATCTATGAGTATCCATTGCCTGGAAATTACATCCATAAGTCTAAATGTATATATAATTTGTTTTTTTATCACTTCTCCACCTTTTGACTCAGACTAAGTGTAGTATAATTTGTAATCTTATATGTGTATTTATATATGCATATGTATACATAAATGCATGTGTATTTATATATGCATATGTATATATATATGTATAATATATCCAAGGTGGACATAAAATTCATGTGCAAGTTAAAATAGTTTAACATAGTAAATTGCACATGAATTAAACCCACCCTGTTATATATATATATAAAACAATAAATACCAAAAAATAAATATTTATAAGTTGGATAGTGATATTTCCCCCTGAAAATGTAATGGCAATGGCCTTGGGACTATCTCTGCATTTTCAATTTTGTGGTGTTGTCTTATTTTCTTTTAACCATGTTTCCATTTCCTGATTCAATGGTAAAATATTCTTCACAGTACTCAGGAGACACTAGTGTTTGTGTACCAGAGAAGCCACTTTCAGGCCTTAAAGAACACACACACAGAAGCATGAAGACTGAGGACAGGTGATCTGCAACACAGGGGAGCATTTCACATAGAGAAAGACTCAGTCCATTAAAAAATGTCATTTGTATCCAAAGTTAGGAGAAAGAATGACTGCTGTGGAAGAATCACAGTCTCACCTGGATCATCTGTCTATACATCACATTTAGAGCTTTGTGCTGTCCTGAGATGGCTAATTACTCCTGAAATCATAGTTGCTTCCTTGGGAAGGGAATTCTCTGTTATAAATATTAGAAATGCCTGTAAATACATCAAGAGGAATTAACAACTTGTGTTTGGCCCAGGAGATAAACAGTTTATAAAGTCAACTTTACAATATCTAATCCTGAATTTTGAAACATGCACTTGAACTACATCACAGGCACAGAGTTTATCATGCTAAGATTTTAGATCAGAAATAAGCATTTGTGCACCAGGTTTTTATTTAGCTTTCTTTTCTGAAAATTATTTTTAGAGTACTTACAGGTATATGGAAAATGAGGCAGAAAGTACAAAGTTCCCATCCTCTCTCCCTCACTGTTTCATGCCTTTCCCCTAGGCTCCCCTACCATTAACATTTGACATAGTTATAGCTCATTTGTTACAATGGATGGCCCACCATTGATAAAGTTAGTAACCAAAGTCTGCAGTGCATATTAAGGTCTGTGTGTGTGTGTTGTATAATTTCCCTTTGTTTTGGGAAAATGCATAATGTTGTACATTCCTAATTATTCATACATAATAGTTTTACTGCCCTAAAAATTTCATTTGCCCCTCTCATCTTCAACCTCATGCTACCCTTGGCAATTAATGAATTTTTAAAATTTTTCCCATAGTTTTGCCTTTTCTAGAATGTCATATAATAGGAATCAAACAACATGCAGCCTTTTTTAGAATTGGCTTCTTTTATTAGTCAATATGCATTTAAGTTTCTTCTATGTATGTTTGTTATGTGGTAGCTCATTTCTTATTTTTGTTGAATAATATTCCAGTGTATGGACATACACAATTTTTCTATTCATTATGGAAGGCCATCTTGGTCATTTTCAATTATCAGTAATTTCAAACAAAGCTTCTACAAACATTTGATTGTAACATTTTGTGTGTACGTAAGTTTTTGCAACAGATTGAGTATTTATCATTTTATATACTGAAATCCCAACCCTCAATGTAATGGTTAGGAGGCTGAGACTTTGGGGGATACTTTAGGTCATAAGGGTAGAGAGCCTTTATGAATAGGATTAGTGTCCTTATAAAAACATCTCAGAAGTCCTCCAGCTCTCTTATTCCTACACTAAGATACAGCAAGAATTCAGTAAGTGGCAACACAGAAAAGGGCTCTCACCATGTTGGCAAAATGATCTCCGTCTTTCAGCTATTAGAACTATAAGAAATAAATTTCTGTTGTCTATAGTATTCTGTTAATATCAGCTCAATGTAAGACAGTTTCCAACACATTTGTACAAATTTTTAGTAGTATGACTTCCAGATATTGAGATAAGACCTTATTTAGCTCAGTGAGAAACTGCCCAGTTATCTTCCAAAGTAGTATCACATCGTATTCACACTGGCAATTAATGAGAGCTCCTGTTCTCTACCTCTTTGTCAGTATTTGCTATAATCAGCATTTGGATTTTAGTCATTCTAACAAACATACATAGTATAATGATATCTTATTGTTGTTTTAATTCATAATTCCCTCATGACATGTAATTCTCCTACTTTTCATATGCTTATTTGCCATTACTCAGCCTTCTTTGGTGAAGTGTCTGTTCCAGATATTTTGCTCACTAATTTAGATTTTCTTTTATATTAAATTTAAATAATCTTTAATTTCACATAGATTCTGAAAGACCCGACATCGTCACACTTCAGCCTCTACTTACGCAATTCACTTCCCTGGAACATTCTCCCCACCTTTATTAACCTGGATTACTTCTTCTCAATACTGAGATCATGGTTTAGCCCAAAAGTCTTCACTAAACTTTCTGGTTATGCTAGTGGCCTTTCCTTAGGGGACCTCTAACCTATCAGTGAGTGGTGCCTAAAATCTAGACATGGAATGTTTTTCATAAATGTATCACTTGAAAGTTCTTCCACTGAAGGAGAGTAATCTGTAGCAGGGAAGGCTTCTTCCTCATCCCCAACTCTGCCATGCCTAGTGCAATGTTTCCCGTCAAGGAGGAACTCCTCTCTGACTCATTTCACTGAACTCAACTCGTTCTGAACCACAGTAAAGAATGTGCTGCCAAAGTATGATAATTTTGAGTTTTAGAGAATGATTTTCAATCTAGTGGTTCTATATTTCTCTACCTTTCAGTTTGCTTAAAATTAAGTAAATTTCTGAGTTAAAGTATATTCTCTATTATAGAAATGGTCTAACCATGGCAGATAAAGGTGAAATGGCAGTTCTAGCAATAAGCTTATATAACTACTGAGAGAAGAGTGCCTTCTTAAATACAATATTGTCTCAAATTCCCTCTAAATTTTGACAGATTATATAGTATATCATAGTTTGACTCAGCTGGCATGTTCTCTTAAGGGTCAAGGGAAAAGTTCTTATTTCTTGAATCATTTAACACCACAATAGAAAAGTCATTGAGAAATATATTATGAGCCATGCTGGAAGATTCTGTCATTTATTTCTTTTATGCTTGAATTTAAAATACATATAAGCCTATATCTGTAGGTTTGTATGTCAAGGCAAGTGCAGGCTGGAACATTCTGGCATTCTGAATTATACTAATTCCTTTGATTTCTGAAAGGCAATATGTTTTACAATAACTTTCAGCATCTGAGGATAGACTTCTCCAAAAACAATGTGATGCAGGGATCTGTGTGCAAGTAGTTTATGTGGGAGGATATCTCAGGGAACAGGAGTGAAGAAGCAGGAAGGCTAAAGCGGAGAGTCAGTATAAAATTGCATTATGGAGGGCAATTCCATAAGCAGCAAATGGCAATTCCATCAGGGTTGCTGAGAAGCCCAGAGAATGCTTTCTAGAATTGTCCACATGGTTGATGAGAGCATGAAGCTTTTACCCGCCAGAGTGATATCTACCCTGGCTGAGGGAGGCTTCTGATGGGTTTGGACTTGATAATTCCAGCTGTGCTTATGTAGTGGTTTCTGAAGGTTCAGAGAAGTTCATTGGGCACATGTAGAAAGGCAGACTGTCTTCCCGTGTTGGGGAACAATGAAGGTGAGCCTGAGTTTTCCTGAAACTGCCTATGCCATCTGCACCTGAATTAAAATGGTGCTAAAAGGTGGGATTCAGGCACAGTGGTGTATACTTCATCATGCCTAATTTTATTTTCACAGCAAACTTTTGTGTTTAAAAATTTTCTTGAGGAGCATATAGACAGTGGGTCACATCCTTTTTCTTTCCATGGAAACTGGGCTGTAGAAAATGTTAACTTGTCTTGAAGTCCAAATAGCAAGTGGCAAAATGGAACTTGAACTAATATGTACTGACTATATGTTAGTATGTTTCTCAGCTAATGAGGTTTGAATGCTCATAGGTATTGTATTTGTAGGAATAATGATAGTGGAAAGAAATAATTCCTTTCCATGAAATATTCTTTTCTTATATTAATCACTCACTGAATAAACATTGATCCAGTATTTATCACATGCCTGACACTCTGCTTTGCACTGAGAAGACAAGATTTGAAAAGCATTCATTAATTTTCTGTAGAAAATTGGGGGTACATATGCACAGCTAAAACAAGAGTTATCATAAGGTATTGAAACAACAGCAAAGCTAGAGGCATGCCCAGAGTATTATGAGAGCACACTGAGACACAGCTAAGTTCCACTGGGAGGAGGGAAGCCTAGTTCTCTTCTTTTAAAGAAAGAAAACCTATACTCTGTGGATCTTCCTGGGACACAGTTCTGAGACTTGGAGAGCCTTTGATGCTTCCCAAGCCCAGAGTAAACAGATCTTTTCTTATGATTTTCCTCCCACCTACATCTCATTTCTTTCCCTAAACTTGCATTGTCTGCAGTTTACTTGATGGTTCCTGAATTGATTTTGTCTCTATTCAAAGTAAAATCTCTCTGAGGACACAAACCATGTTTCACATGCACTGTATCTTTAACGGCCAGAACCCAGCTCTGCCTTTAACAAGGGCTTAATAAACAAATGAGGGATGAACATAACATGTTATATTCAGATGAATTACTGTATTCACAACTAAGTTCACGTGTTAAGTGAATTGCAGCAGTGAGTCAATATTCTGTTTAATTTCAACCAGAAAATATTAATAGTTCGAAATAAGATAGAGCACTATTATCTCCATAAAGCCTGTTTGGAAAGCTTGTCCATTTAAATGCCTTAGAGGAAGTGATAGGTAGGAGATGGTAGTTTTATTTTTACAGAAGGGAAAACAGCTTATGCATATACATACTCTGTGTTCTAATACTACCATTGAAATATAAGTCCTTTTACCTGGTAAAAGCTTACTGTCCAAGGTACCCATAGAATAATGAGAAAATTACCAACCCAGCTATTGAAAGAACTGGGTTCTAATCTTAATATTGTCACCAGATCATAGACCAGGTGGTCTAACCTCTGGATGTGAGTTCTTTCCCCACCACTACTAAGGATTTGGTGGTCTCTACCGTATCTCCCACTTTGCGAGAAAAGCCATGATTAGAATACCATTTTCCTAAATGCTTTTAATGTATCTAAATAACTAAGAACAAGGTAAATGACTTTCTAGATTCTTGCAAATTAATTATTTAATGAATAAGTTGTATCGCTAAAAAATAGTACATGGTTTAAAAGGGGAAGTTCTGAGAATTTAAAAATATTTAGCTGTTCCAGCCTCATGCTAGAGAATACTTCATACCCCTCCCATACGGGGACCTGACCCTGTGCCTGGAATGCAGCATAAGCATAGACTGTACAAAGGAAGGTTCTCCAGCCCACTCTGCTGTTAGAATGATAGAGGAGCAGGCTGCTCCCTGTTCAGAGGCTCTTGACAGCTCTCTTTCTCTATAACAATGTTTTACAAACTGTGCTCTACACTAGCACTGTACCCTGTACACTAGCACTGTACCTTATTTCTCATCCTGAAAATAAATTTACTTGTTCATATTCAGATGAGTCTGGGAAACACTCTACTTACTGGCTCCCGTTGGATAGTCAGAATGTTCACTGACGCAGAGACTTGGAGAAGCCTGCAATTCTGACACTGTGTTGTCTTCCTCATGCCTTTGTTTTTCTTTCTTATCTTAAGAACTCTGATAATGTGTCCATATAAGATACTGTGCTTTTGAGACTTATTTTTATTAAGTGGCCAACTCAGCTAGCCCTGTCCAAGAATATTTCAGCATAGTTGCTTGGTAGAGCTTCTGGAAAGAAATGCTTTTCAAAGGAGGACCTCCATGTATTCTCATCCAACATGCTTCTTCACACTGCGTATTTTCATCATGTTTTCTTCTTATGTGGGACACAGACTTGACACCTAGAACAGCCATTTGTCACCATGACAATGCAAACTGAGTTGCAATGGTAGAGAGCCAGAAGTATATCTCAGATTCTTGCCCAGAGTTCCTACCTCTGGCCAGGAAAAAAAAAAAAAAAAAAAAATACGCTGCTTCTCAAAAACACTACTTGTCAGATTTTCTGTTATTAGTGACAAAATCATTCCTAAAGGTCACAATAGGAATTTATTACCCTTAAACCTCTAGTAAGATTTCCTGGAAGCCCTTTCAGTAATGCTGTCTGTATTCACATTCTATTGCTGCTATAATGCTTTACCAAAGCGCAGAGGCCTAACATAGCCCAGCTGTGTTATCTTACAGATCTGGAGGTAAGATGCCTGGGACAGGTCTAATGGAGTAAAACTGAGGCATCAGCAGGACTGTGTTCCTTCCTTGAGGTTCTAGGGAAGAGTTTTGTTTTCTTGTTCTTTCTAGCTCCTAAGGCTACTTACATTCCTAATTCATGGCTCCTTCACACTCTTCAAAGCCATTAGTGTATCCCTTTTAGTCTTCTTTCCTCCTCACGCCTCCATCTTTCTGAACACAGCTGGAAAGATTTTCATTGCCTAAAGATTCATGTAATTAAATTAGACTCCTCCAAATCCAGGATAATCTCCCCATCTCAAGACCTATAAATTTAATTACAGTCACAGGTTCCAAGGATTTGAATATGGACGTCCTTGAGGACCATTATTCTGTCTGTCACACCACCCTATAGTATAAAAGCTCTAGTCCCAGCACCAGCAGTTTGGGGTCTGACCATATTGGCACTTTTCCAGTCACCTTTCCCTCCCCACTATGCTTTTCTATCTTATTTTTTCCTGTCACATAGACCCACAGGCTATGCCCTAGCCAACTTTACATTTTGGATGGTCACAAGTCCACCACCTATATTTTTAAGGCTTACGGGAAGCAACCAAATGGAAGTCCATTTAGCATATGGATAGCAAATAATTAAAAACTATAAATCAACTATCAAACTGTTAAATAGATTCTATCTTTCTACCCAGACAAATATACCTCCACCATATTAAAAACTAGTTCAAATTTAGAATTCTCTTTCCCCCTCAGAATTTTACTGCAGTATATGGCAACAAAAGGGTAAATGATGTCTAACCCTAGCCACTGGTCCAAGTTCTGAAGCTCACACATCCACCCAGGCCATGTGCCCAAAGTTTGACCCACCCCCTGCCAACAGCTTTCCCTTGGCTACGATTTGGTTGCACAGTTATGGCAATGGTGGTGCAGTCTGCTCTGGGAGAACAGAGGTGAAAGTAAGAGCTGTGCGGTTCCTGGAGGCAGGTAAAGGACTGGGTAGGAAATTCAAGTGTCCTGGTTATCCAGAGCATGTTCTAGAATGGGAGTGGGGAGTGATGTGGCCTGAGGAAAGATGAGGGTGGATCCTTTAAAATTCAAGACTTAAGCTACAAACTCCTTTTCTCCAGGGTAAGCAAATGACCACTCATTTGTCTACTTAGAACTCCACTTCTCATTTTCATATTAGTATGATGTTATTTATTCCTTAGGATCCACCTAATTTCCTAACCACTTTGGGGGAGTTTTATTTAATCTCCTTCTTTATTCCAGGTACAACACACTACTTCTTTTTAAAATTTAAAAAAAAAAATCTGCTTTCAATAGTAATGGCACATATGTACCATATAGTATCTATATTGTGGCATGTGGCATATATAATAAATGTTACTATATTACTATATAACATAAATATCCTCATAATAATATAATAGTATGCATAAAAATACCCTAATATTTATTGAGGGCATTGCATATGCCAAGCACTGTGCTAATCGACCTATAGATACTTTCGAATGTACTACTGGATTCACATTTATTGCAACTTATTTATATAAGCATAAGAACTATGTTCTCACCCTCCCTGTATCTTCAGTAGTTAAAAAGTACTTAACACAGAATAAGTTAAGTTTGCAAAGTCTATGCATAATTGGTTGGAACTTTATATGCACATACTTATCTGTCAGTTCTCAGTTTTCAGTCTGTCTTAGTCCTTTTTTTTCTCTCTGGAGGTGATCAATTTCATATGTCAAACTGGACACACTGCATCTTTAAGGACGCAATGAACAGCAATCTGAACGACTGCAGATACTTTTCTCACTTATGCTCCTAACTTGTGACCCTTTCAAAGACAGTGTTAAAATATATAGAATTTGAACATAAAACAAGAAAAACGAAAAGCTTCAACAGGACAGATATCACTGCTAATATTAAGAATATAGCAACTTTTTCCAGCTATCAAGTTGATGAGATATCTTCTGCAAGATAAATTTAATGTTCTCATGTCTGAGGGCTAAAATTACAGACAGTTAAAATGCAGCAGAATAACCATCTATAAGAGATTTCAAAAATGTTGTTTTTTCAAAATATTGACTACATGATAATTTGTCCCCGGTCCAATATATCTGTGGTATATTTAGCATTACCCTTCCCCTGTGAGAAAATGTCACATCCTTATCTCCCTTAACCTTAACAAAGATTCTTATAAATTTCTTATTTTAATTAGTTAATAATGCCCTAGCAATGAATTATAATCTACTTTCTTGTGAATGTATACAAATACCTTTTTAGATAAAAATCATTATTGTTGTGCTCAGTTAATATAAATAATGTATCAGTTTATCTTAAACCAAATAAATCAACCCAAATCTCAGTAATTTTTTTAAAATTACAGTTTTCAGAAAAAGATAATCCTTCCCCAGCTACTTTTATCAAATGAAATTATCTGAATTTCCTTACTTATATATACGCATACTTAGATGAAAAGAGAATAGTGAAAACTCATTGATACAGACTAGTATTTTTGCCATGTACTGTAAATTCTCTACTCAAGGCTTTGGTATAGAAGGACTATGAGAAACTTAAATTATGTGAATCAACCAGATATTTATGCACACAGAGATCACAAATGAAATGAGCTTAAATAAAGTTTCTTTTTAAGTCATGTGATTTTGACAACAGAAATAATAAATCAGTGAAATAATTAGCTAAACAAATCACAAATCCTTTCTCCTGCCCACATGAGAAAACTGGTTTCTAACCTTTACATATATTTTTCTTACAGTAGAGAGGTGAAGTTATCTTCTAGTCATCCCGATGTTCCAGGGTGATGAGACTAGCTTCTAAAATGAAACAGGCCTTGTTCAACCTCCAGCTTTACCATTTACTAGGTATGTGACATTTGATCAGCTACTGATCCTCTCTTAGCTTACGTTTAGCAAATAAAGATAATATTTAACCCTTGGGGTTGTTGTACTACATAAAATAATTCACATAATGGGTCTGGAATGTTCCAAGGCAGAGAATATATGACTAAGAAATACTCAGGATTAATGAATAAATAAAAAACGAAATAAAAATGACATAAATGAATTAAATTTAAAAAAAATGTAGGCAAACAATGCCAGGTGTTATGTATGAGAACCAAAATGTAGGCTGGGTTCTGGGAACATTAGACATGCAGGACAGACCTAGTAACTATGTTTGCAGTGCACACACGTTGCTGCATATAAAATGGGGAAAATCACATTTGAATGAGGCTATGGAAAAATATCATATCCTCATTGATAATTTACCCACATGCACAGTCTCATCAACTAAAAGCAAATTTTTCTCTTCTTTCGCTTTCATTTGGTCAACATATTGGACACCTACAATGGGATAGTTATAATGCTAGGTGTTGGGCTTATAACAGTAATTAAAAAAATAATGATTTCTAATGACCCAGACTTTGCAGTAAGTAGAGCAGTAGGTTAATTTCCATTTATAATATTTTTCAACTAAATATGATAAACCTGGTGATAGAGAACTAGGATAGTTTTTGCAGAATAAATGGGGTCTAAAATCAGAGGTAGCAGCTGATTCACCCAGGTAAAGGGAAGGAAAGAGGGAAGGTCAGAATGGAGAAACAGGTCTCTGTGCTACATTTCATGAGTAAGCAAGTTTTGGACTACTTTAAGAATTTAATTAAAAAACATAATTTCTATATCTAAGTAGAATGTAGAATAAAGAAAGTGGAAGTTTAGCAAGAGATAAACATAAAGAAAACCAACCAAGAGATCAGAAAAGCAGATCAAGAAGGATTGGTAAATCTTTAAGGAGTTCAGCCTTCATGTTCAGATAATGGGGAAATTCTCTCAACATCTTATTTGTGGTTCACCATGAATTTTGTATTTATCGTACCCTTATGTACAGTAGTCACCTCTCTTAGGGATTACATACTTTAAAGTAAGGTCTATACATGGTCTACCACTGTATTCATTCATCATGGTACAATACTTATTTTATGTATAACTTTTCTCAATTTGTAATTCACCTCCATGGGTTTACTTCATTAAAAATCTCTTAATAGCATTTTGAGAAATGGATGGTTCATTATAAATTTCTGCAAATAAGGTAATTCACTTATAGAAATATACAATAACTAGTAATTAGGAAATTCAAGACATGAGCATAGGACTTCTGGATATTTAAGCTTCCTGTCTATTTAATAGAGTGAATGGCAGAGATAGACCTGCTCTGCATCTGTGTAACATTCATTATCCAATAATGTCACCCAGTCACGTGCAGTCTTTGTCGTTTTAAAGGTGAGTAGAACAACTGAGGAACAAATTTTAGATTTTATATTCTTTGTGTTAATTTAAATTTAAATAGCCATGTCTAGTTGGTGACTACTATATTGGACAATATATTATGATTCTTTTTACCACTATTGCTATAAATGTGTGTGAAATAAATGTATGAATAGTTCTGGGGATTATTGCACACTTTATTTATATTAATTAATTAATTAATTTTTAACACTTGAAAGAAGTTTGTTAAACTCTGATTATTACATTCAGTGATACATTACATTCAGGAAATTAACAATTCCCTTTTACGTGCTGTATCGTTAGTCTTCATAATCCAGAATTTCTAGTTGGAGGCATCTTTAAATAAGGATTCCTGTTTCTGCAGCACTTTTGACAGTTTGTCCTAATGCACTTTAACAGTTGGTGGGACAGCTTTGGTGCTTTTTGACCAGGGCTGGCAAATTTCTTTTGCTTTATGGCCTTCCATAAAGCAAAACAATGTTATTTACATTTTAAATGTATCTTAAAAATCCTGGGTCCCAAAAAGTCTTGGCTAGAATTTGCTTTTCTTCATAACAAACAATTTCATCTCCTACTTTAAATTCTATCTTTTCTTCATCTAAACAGACACCACAGTCCATTCCATTTTTGATGACTGATAACGTCATCTTTATGGTGTTTCAGTAAGGTTAACTAGCCCTTCCAAGTAATATGTCCATTAGGGATTAATTTAATTTTTTTTTTTTTTTTTCTAATTGTCCCTTTTGTATTTGGCAGCCAGCCACAGGCGCTTTTTTCCTCCCTTCTGTTATAGAGAAAGTAGCTTGTGTAGAAGCCTCACCCACTTGGTACTCTTCCACAAGACAGGGAAATCTGCAGCTCAATTCCTGCAAATCTTCATTATGACAGTAAAAAACTTCATGGAGTTTAATTTTTACACTTTTTCTGCAGCAGACTTCTGGATAACGTTGCCTGCTTTCACATTAAAGCCTTATGTAACACCATCAAATGCTTCAGCATGGTTAACATCATTTTCACTAATGTCACCCATTCTAAAATGTACTAATTCCAGTTCACACTCGTGTGAAGCGTCATGGGTGTTCATAAAGTTCAAAATGGTCAGAGTGGTCAGCGTCTCTTCTCACGGGCTTTCCAATGTGTGTTGTGGTATTCCTCTCACTTTTTGTTCTATTATTTTCAGATCCTCTTTATTTTTCTCCTGTTCTTGTTCATATATCCTTCAATCAACAACTTAATGTGACCTGGACTCAGATTCTACTTCAGGAATTTCATCTCCTGCAGGAGGAAGTTCTCTCTAGCCTGTATTTCCCACTGGCATGCTGGTATAGGTCTCATTGATTATTATTCCATTTTCATCAAATATTAAGTGCACTTTTTTGCCCAACGCTTTCCAGCAACTGGAAATGAGCCTTTTATCAAAATTCCTATTTGATTTATAGCTGTAGTAACAGGACATCTTCCTTTGTCTATGAAAGACTCTATTACTGTTCCTTCCACTGCTTGTGGAATCTAGTATCTCTTTGAGAGCAATTGTTGCTTCTGCCAAAGCCATCAGATTATCACCCTTTAATAATAACAAAGGTTATTAATACACATTAATAAATATTATCTGGAAATGTAAATACCGAGGTTAGAAAGTCAAATAATCCTTGACAGTTATATTATACATTTCTCTTTAAGCATTAAAAGGATGAACTACCCAATTTAGGAAAGAAGGGAGGGAGGAGATAACAAAAGAAGAAAGGAAGGGAGGGAGGGCTACTTATTTTATTTATACAAAATTTTTGCTTCTACTGAGTATTCCAAATGTCACCCTGAAAGTCACCATACATAAGAAATATGGAAATGGTAGCCAGATGTACCTTTATTTACAAAATATTTATTGCAAAATTTTACAAAGAAGTGCCAATGTGTTGAGAATATTTTATAAATATAAAATTCTGTAACGAATATTTTGTAAATAAAGATATTTAGCTACAACTTCTTGTTTTCCTCATGTATGGCCACTTTACCGATGATGTTTGGGATGACCTGTATAATATCACTGTTCTGCTTCAGTGTTTCCACTTAATTATGGCTCTTCCTCAATTCAGAGATATTAAAGATATATTTAAATGTTTGTACTCATAGACCTGAGTGAAACCAAAAATCATAATTTTAACTGATTCGCAGCCATATACCTAAAAAATACATTCTGTAAAAATTGCAATTCTTCATGAGAGCATATACTCTTTAAGCTTTTAAAGTGTTGTTACAACATCAATTTAATGTGTTTGGCATTGTTTTTATGTTACCTACAGGTAATATAATTTAAATTTATAATTAACTATTTAATTCAATTGTTCAATTAAAAAAGTAAACACAATGAAATTAAAAATTAATTGTTAAATTAATAATCTTCTTAGGAATGGTAATATGTTTTTCTCTAAGTTAGCAAGGATAGCAAATTCTCACTCCATTCCATGAAAAGTAGTTAAATAAATACAATCAGTTGGCCAGGACTGCTAAAACAAAATGCTGCGAACCAGAAGACTTAAAAAAATAGGTGTTTATTTTCTCAGGGTTCTAAGGGATGGGAGTCCAAGATCAAGGTGCTGGCAGGGTGGTTTTCTCCAAGGCCTTTCTCCTCATCTTACAGATGACCATTTCTTGCTGCCTCCTCATAGTGTCCTTCTCTGTGTAAGTGACCCTGGCTTCTCTCTGTATGTCCTAATCTCTTTTTAAAATGCCACCAGTTAGATTATATTAGAGCCCACTCTAATGGCCTCTTTTTACCTTAGTCACCTTTTTAATTGTCCCCACATTTTGAGATCTTGGAAGTTGAAGTTGATGCCTCTACAAATGAATTCCGGAAAGTGCAGTCCAGCCCATAATATCACTGTTCCAAAGCCCTTGTTTGTGTCTGTTTTTCATAGAAATTCTTGAAGAGGATTTGAGAAACAAAAGTGGAGAGAATTAATCCATTTTAATAAGTATTGTGCACTTTTTAAGGATGTACTCTTGTACAAGAGATGTTTGATTCAGACAAGACACTAATCTTTCTTCTTTATTTTATTTTATTTTATTTATTTATTTATTTATTTTTAAAATTATAGATAAGTATATGCACCATAGATGTGGCCCAACCCATTACCCTCCTTCCACCCAAACCTCCCCCCTCCCTTCCCCTTCCTTGGTCCTTTCCTCATAGTCTTGTGGTATAGTTGGGTTATAGCCTTCATGTGAAAGCTATAGTTTAGCTTCATAGTAGAGCTGAGTACATTGGATAATTTTTCTTCCATTCCTGGGATACTTTGCTAAGGAGAATATGTTCCAGCTCCATCCATGTAAACATGAAAGAGGTAAAGTCTCCATCTTTCTTCAAGGCTGCATAGTAGTCCATGGTATACATGTACCACAGTTTGCTAGTCCATTCGTGGGTCGACGGGCACTTGGGCGTCTTTCATACTAGGACAGTCTATAAAAAAAAAGAACTCTTTAAAAAATGAGGGCTAAGGGAAAATATTATCAAAGCTTATAAAATAAAAAAAATGTATGAATAGGATCAAAACATTCTTATTTACAAAAGTCTGAATATTAGAACCAAAAGGCACTCCCTGAGGCTTGAAAGAATTACTTTGAGGACAAAATGAAAGGACGTTTTATTTTAACCAGTGGGTAGTAAACTTATGAAACTCTACCATAAGTGGTAGAATGGGTTGAAATTATAAATAGTTTCAAGGTAGAGTTCATGGACAATATAGATACACAATAGGTTGTTTAAGGAAACAGGATATTTTGATGAATAGTACATCTCAAATCTTTTAGTTTTGATATTGTATTTCACAACCACTTTTTAAAAAAAATCATTTCATGCCAGGGTTAAAATAGAGGGAATATAGTCTGACATGGTGTGATTATTGTATGTTGGAAAAATTTAGAAAACGAATGTCCTGAATAGATTTTAGTTTCCTTAAGATAATTATCATACCTATGAAGACCTACAATACCCAAGTGTGAAGATCAATGCTGTGTGTATGTTTTAATAAGTGATTTATTAGAATATATTTATTTATAATAAAGAATTATCTTAACAATATGGTAAGGCCAAAGTAATTTCTAATATCAGATTTGAGTACTTTCTTGCAAAGTTCTTATTGTAGTTGAACTTTGTTTGGTTCACATGTCTAATGGTTTCTTTAAATTTTTCCTAGTAATGACCTAATTTTATTAACTTTGCTACTTAATTTATTTATAATGCCATTTTTCTTCACAGTATCTTCTTTTGTATGAACAGTCATGTTTCTTTATCCTCTTTTTCACCTTTCTTCTGCTTAGAAAGTTGTACATTATGTTTATATTTTCTATTATTAAATGTATGTCATTATTAATTAATGAAGTCATTTTACTCTAAACATTGCAAGAACATTAGAATGTATAAATTCTGATTTCCTTCCTCCCATATTCCATACTATTGTTGCTTGGTATTTTGGCCCTACACACTTTTCCCATTAGTCATTCATTATTTTTTTATAGTAGTAAAATATTTATAATTCCATTTTTTCTTATAAATTCTAATCCTCCCTTCTGAATTGAATTTTCTCCTCCTAAGGTACACATGTTAGCAATTACCTTTGTAAGTCTATATTTTATTCCTACCCTTGAATAATAATTTCCTTGGGCATTTTATTCTATACAATATTTTTGTGTAATTTTTTTTGTGTATAATCCATCTTTTCCTTTCTCGCTCTTAAGACTTTTGTCTTGCATGTTTGTCTTTCCATAACTATGTGTGCTGAGTATTTATATAATGAAACTAGATATGCGCCTTCAGTGGAGGACTTTTATCTTTCTATAATTCTGGAACATTATCTATCATTATCACTCCAAATATTCTGTCCTAGTTTCTCTGTAGTCTCTCTCTGACTCCATTGTATGTATGTTGAATTCAAGAAACTTCAAGAAATTTTATTTAAGAAACTTCAATTATACTTAAAAATGTATATTTTATAAAACTCTGACTAGTATGTACTTAATAATCTCAGAAAATGAAAACTGTCTATTAATTTTAAAGTTAACTAACTTTTTAATGACTTTGTTGTATCTGCTTTTGTTGGGAAGCCCTTGAATATTTGGTTGCAGCATGGAGCTCTTCAGTTTTAATTGATCCTCTAGATGGGTATCAGTCATCAGTAACTTTAATGGTGTCTTGATTTAGGTTAGGTAGGAGAATATAGATTCATAGTAATAAGTGACTGAAAAACGAGAAAGCATTTAGGGGGCATGTTGCCAAAGGTGTGGGTATTTTATTGCATTTTTCCATATTTCAATTGGGTCTTTCTTAGTATCAAACAATGACTTTAAAAGGTCATTTCCTGAGAGCTCAATCAGTTCTATCTTTAGGAGCCTTGGTGACATCAGCTAGGTGAGACTGAAATGCTAATTTGAGTGTGATGCCAGAGTCTTTCTTTCTTTCTTTATTTTATTATATTAAATTTCATAGCTGTGTACATTAATGCAATCATTGGGCACCATACACTGGTTTTATAGACCGTTTGACATACATGTGATGTGTGATGTGTGATGTGTACACACATCACACTGGTTAGCATACCCTTCCTGGCATTTTCTTAGTTATTGTGTTAAGACATTTATATTCTACATTTACTAAGTATCACATGTATCCTTGTAAGATGAACTGCAGGTATAATCCCACCAATCACCTTCCCTCCACCCATCTTCCCCCTTTCTCCCTTCCCTCTTCCCCTTCCCCATATTCTTAGGTTATAACTGGGTTATAGCTTTCATATGAAAGCCATAAATTGCTTTCATAGTAGGGCTGAGTACATTGGATACTTTTTCTTCCATTCTTGAGATACTTTACTAAGAAGAATTTGTTCCAGCTCCATCCATGTAAACATCAAAGAGGTAAAGTCTCCATCTTTCTTTAAGGCTACATAATATTCCATGGTGTACATATACCACAATTTATTAATCCATTTGTGGATCGATGGACATTTGGGCTTTCTCCATGACTTAGCAATTATGAATTGGGCTGCAATAAACATTCTGGTACAAATATCTTTGTTATAATGTGATTTTTGGTCTTCTGGGTATATGCCTAGTAGAGGAATTATAGGATTGAATGGCAGATGTATTTTTAGATCTCTAAGTGTTCTCCAAACATCTTTCCAAAAGGAATATATTAATTTGCATTCCCACCAGCAGTGTAGAAGCGTTCCCTTTTCTCCACATCCATGCTAACATCTCTGGTCTTGGGATTTTGTGATATGGGCTAATCTTACTGGGGTTAGATAATATCTTAAAGTAGTTTTGATTTGCATTTCTCTGATGATTAAAGATGATGAGCATTTTTTTATGTCTGTAGGCCGTGCGCTTGTCTTCTTCAGACAAGTTTCTCTTCGAGTCCCTTGCCCAGCCTGCAATGGGATCACTTGTTGTTTTCTTGCTTATACGTTTGAGTTCTCTGTGGATTCTGGTTATTAAACCTTTGTCGGAGACATAACCTGCAAATATCTTCTCCCATTCTGAGGGCTGTCTGCTTGCTTTGCTTACTGTGTTCTTGGCCGTGCAAAAGCTTTTTAGTTTAATCAAGTCTCAGTAGTGTATTTTTGAAGCTGATTCAATTGCCTGGGGGGCGATCCTCCTCATAAAATACTTGCCCAGACCGATTTCTTCAAGGGTTTTCTCTGCACTCTCTTCTAGTATTTTTATAGTTTCATGTCTTAAGTTTAAATCTTTAATCCAGTGAGAGTCTATGTTAATTAAAGGTGAAAGGTGTGGGTCCAGTTTCAGTCTTCTACAGGTCGCCAGCCAGTTCACACAGCAGCATTTGTTAAATAGGGAATCTTTTCCCCACTGAATGTTTTTAGTTGGCTTGTCAAAGATCAAATACCAGTAAGTAGCTGGGTTCATCTCTTGGTTCTCTATTCTGTTTCATACATCTACCTCTCTGTTTCTGTGCCAGTACCATGCTGTTTTGATCATTATCGATTTATAGTATAGTCTGAGGTCTGGTAGCAAGATTCCGCCTGTTTTGTTTTTATTTGTAAGTAATATCTTGGCTATTCAAGGTTTTTTTCTGATTCCATATAAAGGAAGTATTATTTTTTCAAGATCTTTAAAGTATGACAGTGGAGCTTTAATAGGGATTGCATTAAAGTTGTATATTGCTTTGGGTAATATGGACATTTTAACAATGTTGATTTTTCCCAGCCATGAGCATGGTATGTTTTTCCATTTGTTAACATGTTCAGCTATTTCTTTTCTTAGAGTTTCATAGTTCTCTTTATAGAGATCTTTCACGTCCTTTGTTAGATAAACTCCCAAATATTTCATCTTCTTTGGCACTACCGTGAATGGAATAGAGTCCTTAACTATTTTTTCAGATTTAATATAGTTGGTATATATAAAGGCTACCGATTTATGAATGTTGATTTTGTAACCTGAGACGCTGCTGTATTTTTTGATCACTTCTAAGAGTTCTGTAGTAGAATCCCTGGTGTTTTCCAGATATACAATCATATCATCTGTGAAGAGCGAAAGTTTGATCTCTTCTGACCCTATATGGATACCCTTGATTGCCTTTTCTTCCCTAATTGCAATGGCTAAAACTTCCATTACAATGTTAAAGAGCAGTGGAGACAATGGGCAACCTTGTCTGATTCCTGATCTGAGTTTAAATTATTTCAATTTAACTCCATTCAATATGATATTGGCTGTGGGTTTGCTGTAGATGGCCTCTATCAGTTTATAGAAGTGATGCCAGATTCTTAAAAGTCAGTGAACCTTTTATTTTATTCTCCAGTTATTAAGTCTATAACATGTGTGTATTCTTCAAATGAGTAATGAGTCCAATAATATGTTATATCATCCTGCTCATGAATGGCCTTTGCTAACTAGGAAAAATGTTCTTCTGAAATTTCCTTTTTCCATTTGAAGAAGTGTTTTGAAAGGAGATAACCTTTTTTGAGTTTTTTTTTGCCACATATCATATATAGATTTAGTTTTACCTTGCAAATATTCAAGTTGTTTTGGTTTAACATGTTATACCACAGAAATACTGCCTTCCTATAGAAATCTTCTTTTAATATTTCAGATTGCTGATTTTCTTCATAAAATTTAGCCGCCTGTTTTTCCAGAGATAAAATTGTAGCTAATACCTTTTGCTATGATGGCCAACACATTTTAGAATGATTTGGCAAATTCTCACTGAATACCTCATCATTCAACTTCAGCATAGTACAAAACTGACCATGCCATGTAGCATTTGCATGAACATAGTTAACAAAATTACAACAACTTATTGCAAAGTGTCACTTAAAATAGTAGCTTTAGGAGATTTTGCTGATGTAAGGTACAGTGAAAAGAAATAAGAACATTTGGATGTTAATACTTTTATTTTTTTTATCTGTGTAATAAGCCCTTCATGTTTTCCTGTCATGGAATGTGCACTATCTGTACATGCACTCACTAAATTCACCAAATTCAGTCCAACTTGATGATATTTATCTTGAAAATTGTTGAAGATATCTATTCCCCAGCCTCTGTTTGCAAGAGTGCCCAAAGCAAATAACTCTTTGTAGCAAACAGAATATTCTGTTATTTCATGAAAGAAGTATAAAACCCACAGTGAGTCAGTAGTATCAGTTGATTCATCCAAAGGAATTAAATAATGCATTTTTTTGTCTTTTGAAGTATTGCATGAAGTTATTCCTTTAAGTTGGAGGGTAGTTCATGCTACCAATCAGTTATGATTCTCCTCGAAAGAAGCAGTTGTTTGTAGTTGGAAATATTAACAGGGTATTAGCATCCTAAAACTTGGACAATACATTCTTTCACAATTTCTACATCACTAAATTGTTTGCTTCCCTTTTTTCCCAAGTATATAAGCTACTTTATAATTTGCTTCAGTGGCATTATTTCCAGGTCATATTGCTGCTTGAAAGAATTGTCATAGTTTTTGTTTTTCATCTTTTAATTTCTCCAAAATAACCTTTTGTGTCTTTCCCTCTAATTTAAAGTATTTGTGGTCCTTATGAATGTTATAATGCTGATGATCGTTGAATTTCTTTAGTGCTGATAGTGCAGTATCACAAAGTAAGTAAATCATCTTTAGCAGAAACAGGGTAATATTGCAATTCTCCGTCCTCATTAAAAAATCTGGTTCTTCAGCAGTCTCTTGGTCATATTTGACATAATGGTCTATTAAGCAGACAGAATTAAAAAATACTGTCAAGCTGTGCAGCTATTCACAAATTCCACTTCAAACTGAAACACAGTGCACTATTGTCAAAAGCTGATAACAGACTGGTATACTTGACCGCCATAAACTCTTACCAACCAGCCTCACATGATAATGATCCCAGTGAGGCAGGGAAGTTAGAACTAAATCATGAATGTAGCAGCTATCAATTTAGACCTTATGGCTTACTAAAGTTCTAATTGTACTGGTCAATCTGGGAGGATTATTTCATGGAAACTTATTTTATTCTTTGGTCTTTTAAATATGTTCATTTTGTTCAACATATCAAATGTAGAAAAGGAACAAAATGTATTAATATGTTTAACATATCAAATGTAGAAGAGGAACAAAAATGTATTAATAAAAATAAAAGAGTTGTATAAAATTTGGATTCAGTCAAAAGGCCACAGTTCAGAACCTAGAAGATCACATGTGGCCTTAAGGCTGCAGGTTCCCCACACCTGTTGTAATATCAGGAACAAGACAAGGATGTCCACTTTTAATACTTCTCCCTAACACAGTACTGGGAGTCCTAGCCAGAGCAGTTAAGCAAGAGACAACGGAAGGCATCCAAACTGGAAAGGGGGAATTTCAAGTTGTTAGATTCCAATGAAAAATTGTAATAACTTATAAATTCTGTAAAGATACAAGATATAAAATAAACAAAAATTAGTAATGTATCTATACACTAATAATTAACTGTATTAAAATGAAATCAGGGAAATAATTCCATTTCTAATAGACTTTTTTTAAAAAAAGATGTCTAGGAATAAACCTTACCAAGGAGGTGAAAACTCTCTCTCTATATTGAAAACTATGGACTATTGATAAAACAAATTGAAAAGGACACTAATAAATGGAAAGATAACCTGTGTTCATGGATTGGAAAAATTAATGTGGTTGAAATGACCAAATGAATTGTAAAGGCCAATTAATTTTTAATATACTTCTGATTAAATATGAAAATATTAGCTTCTCTGAAGGTTTTTTTTGACATGTAATTTATTCTATTGATACATGTTCTGCTAAAGTAATGGTTGAAATTTTATCAGAAAAAATTTATGATTACTAGCTGAGCAGATATCCAGTCAACAGAATTCAATTGCTCAAATAGTATAATAGTTTAAATATATTCAGAAATTGTTTTTCAGTAAAAATTGATTTTCCAATAATGAATGTTTATTTTTTAAATTTAGCAATATTAAGAAGAGTTAATCTTTCAAATATGATAATCCATCCAACAAATACAAAACATTAAAATGAAATTATTCATTTATACCACATTCAATGTACATATAATAATACATTTAAACTATATTTATAGTGTTATATACCTATATAAATATACACATTTATGTAGGTGTATATATTTCAACTCTCATTTTACCCTTCAGAATTTGAATTTTGTATCAATATTTGGGGAAATATGAAATCATCTGGTTAACTTAAAGACTTTTTCTTTTGATGAGTAGATTCTTTTTACTTATATTGGAATAACCTATATAGTGTGATTATAGTGCATATATAATACATACAAGTTCATTTCACTATGGCTTATACATAACAATTGCTTGATATAAGATTGACTAAATGAATGATTTATATCTGAAATTTAATAACTTTCTAAGTTGCATCTTAAATATGATAGTATAATTATTATTTTCTTCATTTTAGGATTTTTAGAAATCTCAGATAGTATACAATGCCTTTGCTTTAGAGCAGTTTGCGGCAAATCCCAAGTGCTGTTGTTTATAAAGTGCAGAGCTAGTACTGTAACCAAAATGCCTTAATTGTCCACCCTTTTTTTTATTACTCTTTCTAAATATGTTTTTTTTTTTAAATTTATAGTATGAAGTAGTTCAGCCATATAAATTAAATATAAAAATGCTTTTTAATAAGCTCCTTACAGAGCATATTAATTTTAATAGGTATGTTTTTATCATATTTGGAGTGTTAGCTTCAAACATAGTCTTTTGTCATATTACTTATTTTTTTTGATCCTGGTTAATGGACTAAGTCATTTCTATACCTTTATTTATTAAACTTTTATTAGTTAAAATTGGCACTTTTTTAGAACCCACACAATTATTTCTGCACTTACAAGATAAAATCCTGTATTTACTCTTTATCTTGATGAAAATGCAGAAACTTTTACATCCTGATATGTATGCTTGTTTAATAAACATATTGATGAGGACAAGTCAGTTTAGAAGTTATTATATATGTAAGAGAATATTTATAAGAAAATGAGTGAAAATATATTTGTCAGCATTACTAGTTAAATATTGAAATGATCTTTTTTTGCCAGTCAAAGCATGATTTCATGGTACTTTGGATGATTTAATGGTAGCTCAGCTGCTAGATGTACTAGTGGATTTCTTGACTCTGGCTGCAGACTTTATTCAGTTGTGATTCTGTGTTATGTTATATTGTAAGACACTATTTCCACAGGCCTATTTCTTATAATTTTGACATCCTCAATTTTTCATTGTTTTCCTTTCACCTGATTCACTTAATCTTTTCCGTGTGTGTGTGTGTGTGTGTGTGATATTTCTTTCTTTCTTTTTTATTATTAAATCATAGCTGTGTATATTAATGCAATCATGGGGCACCATACACTGGTTTTATAGACCGTTTGACACATTTTCATCACACTGGTTAACATAGCCTTCCTGGCATTTTATTAGTTATTGTGTTAAGACAATTACATTCTACGTTTACTAAGTTTCACATATTACCTTGTAAGATACACCACAGGTGTAATCCCACCAATCGCCCTCCCTCCGCCCACCTCCCCCTTTCTTCCCTCCCTTTCCCCCTTCCCCCTATTCTTAGGTTATAACTGGGTTATAGCTTTCATGTGAAAGCCCTAAATTAGTTTCATAGTAGGGCTGAGTACATTGGATACTTTTTCTTCCATTCTTAAGATACTTTACTAAGAAGAATATGTTCCAGCTCCATCCATGTAAACATGAAAGAG
>CAUYPK010055050.1:0-14195 GCA_963574355.1 Loris lydekkerianus
AATGTGCCATTAAATATTGTGGGTTAAATAGTTCAGTGGAATACAGTTCAGTTCAGCCGCCTACCTCTTCAGCTCAGCCGCGACTTGTGGACTGAGCTGAAGCACCGCCCCCTCCAGCAGACGGCAGAAGACGACTGGAGACTACGTGCATTTGATTATGTGCACGCGCACCGAATCAAATAACCTGTATGACCCGAGTATAAGCCGAGTTCGGGTTTTTCGGCACAAATTTTGTGCCGGAAAAAACTCGGCTTATACTCAAGTATATATGGTAATGGGTTATCATGGGAATGGGTTTGGTTATCAGGTGAGTCTATTACAAAAGCCAGTTTGGCTCATGTTCTAGCCCTGTAGTCCCAGCTATTTGGGAGACTGAAGCAAGAGAATTGCTTAAGCCCAAGAGTTGTGGTTTGTGGTTGCTGTGAGCTGGGGGCCTCATAGTGAGACTCTGTCTCAAAAAGGAGCAATCTGATTTAGTGCCTGTAGCTTAGCAGCTAGGGCGCCAGCCACATACACCAGAGCTGGCAGGTTTGAATCCAGCCTGCACCTGCCAAACAACGACAACTACAACCAAAAAAAAAATAGCCGGGCACCGTGGCAGGCGCCTGTGGTCCTAGGTACTTGAGAGGCTGAGGCAAGAGAATCGCTTAAGCCCAAGAGTTGGAGTAATATTAAACTCTTTCTCCGCTGCAACTTCTGCTGTCTCAGTATATTGGTTTCCCTTTGAGCAACAGGCACTACAACCCAGTTGGGTGGTAACACAATTATAGCAACAGAAAAGGAACTAAGAAATAAAAGAAAGAAAAGTGTAAAAAAAACAAAAAATGGACAAAAGCAGATAATTGGATCACTGCTAATCACAAACACTTGAAAATGTGGAAGCAGCTTTGGAACTAGGTAATAATGGACAGAGGCTGGAAGAATTTGGAGAAACAGGCTAGAAAAAGCCTGTATTACTGTGAATAGAGCATTAAGAGTGCTCCTAGTGAGGGCTCAGAAAACAAGAGGATGGCTGGGTGCGGTGGCTCATGCCCATAATTCTAGCACTTTGGGAGGCCAAAGGTAGGAGGATCGCTTCAGGCCAGGAGTTGGAGACTAGCCTGAGCAAGAGCAAGACCTCCATCTGTACAAAATACAGAAAAATTAGCCAGATGTGAGGGTATGATCCTATAGTTCGAGCTACTCAGGAGGCAGAGCCAGGAGGATCACTTGAGCCCAGGAGTTTGAGGTTGCTGTTAAGAGAGGATACCCAAGAAGGGTGAGGTCTAGGAGAACAGGTCTTCTCAAGGAGACCACAAGGATACACCTGCAGGGTCCTCTCCATGATGAGTCAGTTCTTGGGAATTTGTAAACTTAACTTCCTGGGACTTGGAAATTTCCAAGTTCTGTGAAATCCTGTAGTTCTACAGAGGCTGGAATAGCGTCTCCCGCTTGATTCGAACTGGCCAATGAGAAGGGTACCTATGGGGTGGAACTTCTTGACTGTTGATAAAAAGACCAAGCCAGTCGGGGAGCCTAGCCATTTGGAATTCTTCTATGCCATAAGCTCCTGGCTGTTGAATAAAGCCCTTCCTCTTATAAACGTAGTGTTTGGGTGCCCTTTCTCTCCGTTGGACCTCATCTTCCTGCAACACTGTGAACGATGATGATGCCACTGCACCCTAGCCCAGGCAACAGAATGAGGTCCTGTTAAGAAAAGAAAGGAGGCCCAGTGCCTGTAGCTCAAGCGACTAAGGCGCCAGCCACAAACACCAGAGCTGGTGGATTTGAATCCAGCCCAGGGCTGCCAAACAACAATGACAACTACAACAACAAAAAAAAAAAAAAAAAAAAAATAGCCAGACGTTGTGTCGGGTGCCTGTGGTCCCAGCTACTTGGGAGGCTGAGGCAAGAGAATTGCTTAAGCCTTGGAGTTGGAGGTTGCTGTGAGCTGTGAGGCCACGGCACTCTACCCAGGGTGACAGCTTGAGGCTCTGTCTCAAAAAAAGAAAAAAGATAGAAAATAAAAGAAAAGAAAGGAAAAGAAGAGAGGAAGGAAGGAAGAGACAGAGAGAGAAGGAGGAAAGAAAGAAAAAGGAAGGAAGGGAAGGACGGAGGGAAGAAAAAACAAGAAAACTAGGGAAAGAATGTCTGTAATTTCTTAGAGATTAAGTGGGTATGACCAGGATGCTGATAGAAATATGAACAGTAAAGGCCATTCTAATCATCCAATGGAACTGAATAACAAGGTATAGAAAACTGGAGTAAAGACCATTGTGGAGTTTGTTTTGTTTTGTATTTTGTTTTTTTGGAGAATCACTTTGTTGCCCTTGGTAGAGGGCCATGGCACTTTACCACAACGCTCAGTCCGTCATAGCTCACAGCAGCCTCAAACTCTTGGGCTCAAGCAATTCTCTTACCTCAGCCTCCCAAGTAGCTGGGACTATAGGTGCCCACCATGCCTGGCTATTTTTAGAGACCAGGTCTCGCTTTTGCTCAGGCTGGTCTTGAACCTGTGTGCTCGGGCAATCCACCCACCTCAGCCTCCCAGAGTTCTAGGAGTACGGCCATGAGCTATTGCACCTGGCCCCAGACCATTATTGTTACAAACTGATAAAAGAACTTGGGGAGGTGCCCATAGCTCAGTGGGTAGGGCACTGGCCACATACACAGAGGCTGGTGGGTTCAAACCCAGCCTGGGCCAGCTAAACAACGACAACTGCAAGAACAAAAATAAATAAATAATAGCCGGGCATTGTGGCAGGCACCTATAGTCCCAACTACTTGGGAGGCTGAAACAACAGAATCACTTAAGCCCACGAGTTAGAGTTTGCTGTGAGCTGTGTGACACTGTGGCACTCTACCCAGGGCGATGTAGTCAGAAGAACTTGGCTGGATTGTGTCCATTCCCAAGAGGGCTTTATGGAATGCACAATTTAAGAGCAATGCATTAGCAATACATGAGTGCCATGGTATCATAGCTTACTGCAACCTCAAACTCTTGGGCTCAAGATATTCTCTTGTCTCAGCCTTTCTAGTAGCTGAGACTAAGGCACCTGCCACAACGCCTGGCTATTTTTCTTTTTTTGTTTGTTTAGCAGGCCCAAGCCGGGTTCAAACCCACCAGCACCGGAGCATGTGGCTAACCACTGAGCTATGGGCACCCAGCCCAAGTATGCAAATATTCTTAGCAGCATTATTGATAATAGCCCCAAACTGGAAGCAACTCAAATGTTCATCAACTGGTGATGGATAAACAAAGTATAGTATATACCATGGAATACAATTCAGCAATAAAAAAGAACAAAACACTAATACAACAAAATGGCTAAGTGGCTCATTCCTGTAATCCTAGCACTCTGGGAGGCTGAGGCAGGTGGATTGCCTGAGCTCACAGGTTCGAGACCAGCCTGAACAAGAGAGAGACCTGGTCTCTAAAAATAGGCATTGTGGTGGGCTCTTGTAGTCCCAGCTACTCAGGAGGCTGAGGCAACAGAATTGCTTGAGCCCAGGAGTTTGAGATTGCTGTGGGCTATGATGCCATGACACTCTACCAAAGGTGACAAAGTGAAACTCTGTCTCAAAAAACTAAATAAATAAACACTAATAATAAGTATTACACTAAGTAAAAGAAGTCAAACACAAAACTACACACTGTATGATTCCATTTATATGTGCAAAATTTCCCAAGAGCAGGTTTTTGAAAGGATTGGCCAGACTTCACAGAGCATAATCATGTAAGTTTTATTTAATTGCAAAGGACCCTGGGGCTCGGCACTCATAGCTCAGTGGTTAGGATGCCGGCCACATGCACTAGGGCTCGTGGGTTCAAGCCCAGCCCAAGTCTGCTAAACAACGACAACAAAAAATAGCTGGGTGTTGTGGCAGGCACCTATAGTCTCAGTTACTTGGCTGAGACAAGAGAATCACTTGAGCCCAAGAGTTTGAGGTTGCTATGAGCTGTGACACCACAGCACTCTACCCAGGGTGACAACTTGAGACTGTCTCAAAATAAATAGATAAAAATAAAGGTAAAGGGGGCAGCGCCTGTGGCTCAGTGAGTAGGGCACTGGCCCCATATGCCGAGGGTGGCGGGTTCAAACTCAGCCCCGGCCAAACTGCAACAAAAAAATAGCCCGGCGTTGTGGCGGGCGCCTGTAGTCCCAGCTACTCGGGAGGCTGAGACAAGAGAATCGCTTAAGCCCAGGAGCTGGAGGTTGCTGTGAGCTGTGTGATTCCACGGCACTCTACCAAAGGGCCATAAAAAAAATAATAATAATAAAAAAAATAAAAGTAAAGGGCCTTGGCCAGCAAGAGAAAGACTGGGCAGCTAAACAACAGAAATCAGAGAAACATTCAAAGGACAAGCTCCCCACTGTCCTTATTCACAGGTGGACTGCACTGCAAAATGTTTTTGGATTGAATTACCATGTCCTGAGTGAGGAATCCTGGCTTTGGAAAAGCTCAAATAGTAGGGTTTTATACTACCATGCTTAAGTAATCAAGCCAGACACACTGGTAAGACAAGTTAAAAATTCTCAGTAAAGAGAGTGACCCTGGGGCGGTGCCTGTGGCTCAGTGAGTAGGGCGCCGGCCCCATATACGGAGGGTGGTGGGTTCAAACTCGGCCCTGGTCAAGCTGCAACAAAACATAGCTGGGCGCTGTCGTGGGCGCCTGTAGTCCCAGCTACTCGGGAGGCTGAGGCAAGAGAACCGCCTAAGCCCAAGAGCTGAAGGTTGCTGTCAGCTATGATACCACAGCACTCTACCAACGGTGACAAAATAAGACTCTTGTTTCAAAAAAAAAAAAAAAAAAAAAGAGAGTGAGCCTGGGGGCCACCAAAAGAGCTTCAGACTTTAAATAGCACATTATAAATCCCAATGCTCTTATGGTGACCAAAAGTGAAAAGTAAAAAACTAGACATTCAGGTGTTTTCACAGATAGTTTTTGCAATCCAGCTGTTAATCAACTCTATCTTCAATATAAAAGCCTAAAATAGGCAAAACTATAGTGACAGAAGGCAGATCAGTGTGAGTAGGGACAAGAGAAGGAGGGTCAGTGAAAAGGAGGACAACGAAACTTTTCAGAAAACATAATTAGTTTTTATACTTTTATTTTCTTTTTTGGACAGGAAGTAGGATTTATTGGTAGGTGCAAATAAGAAGGCAGCACAGTGGAAGCCCTCCTGAGTGTAGGGCCTGCCTCTTGTCCAGGGGGCCATAATTGGAGATGTATTTAACCCCACAGCCATCCTGTATGACCCACCTCTCGGCTATCATGTCTTCAAATTCATCTGCATTAAACTTGGTAAATCCCCATTTCACTGAGACATGAATCTTCTGGAGGTGAGGGAACTTCAACTTGGCCCTGCAAAGACCCTCAATTATATGCTCTTTCTTCTGCAGTTTGGTATGGGTGGACATGATAACTCAGCCAATGTGAACCCTGGCCACAGTTCCCTGGGGCTTTCCAAAAGTACCACGCATACCTGTCTGGAGCCTAGATTGGGGACAGCACAAGGTCTGACATATGAACATACATCAGAAAGGACTGTCTCCAGGGTCCCTTAAAACAACCCATACCAGCAACAGGCTGCATATACTACCAAGGAGGCTGCTGTTTGGAGCCATTGCACAGCAAGTAGTTTCTACATCTTGATGGTAATGAAGGCTATACTATTATATACAATTATGAAAATGTATTAAACAGTACATTTAAAATTAATTATATTGTAGGTAAATAATAATTTACTAAAAAAGAAAAATCTAAGAAGATATCATGCAATAGCTACTCTTTGGAAGGTAAACTTTTTTCACTCAATATTTTATTACTAAGATTCAGCCATTAGGTTCATTGGTTCTAATAATTTTATATAGTACATGCACATATTTCATGTGTGAATATTCTAGTTTATTCATCCACTCTCTTGCTTATGGGTAATTTAGGTTGCTTCTAGGCTTTTTCCTTTGTGAACAGGGCTGCTATGAACATTCTTGTATGTGTCTCTTGGTATACATGTATAAGTTTCTCTAAGATTTATCCCCAACATTAGAATAACTAGGTTATAGAGTAGGTAAATGTTCAGTCACAGGAGATAAATTATTTTCCAAAGTAGTTCTCTGCTTCTCTTACCTGGGTCTGTCTGTCCCCAGTTAGACTATGACTCCAGGACTACTGCTTAGCATTCAGTTAATACCAGGCTGGATATCCAGAAGTACAAGAGCAGAAGCCTAGGCATCTAAGGCCTCGCAGCCTCAGCAAATGCTAACTACTGTGCAGAACAGCATGCAGAGACTATATGTCACTCATGGAGGCTGGTTAGGGTCCTACTCAGAGCACCAGCTAAGCTCCCTGGAGCTCCATCTTCCTCACTTCACTTGATTTTGAGTATGGAAGGTATTCTAAGGCACTCAATTACAATGCAAATCCCAAGAGAAGGCTTAACCTCAGCTAAAGTCCTTCTCAACTGACACCTCTAATACTCAAATAAGGATTAGCAGGCAAGGCACAAAGGACAAAAGGAGTTGAAGGAAGAGGAAGAGAGAAAATAAGAAGGAAAAGTGGGAAGAGCCATGAAGCCTTTAGGCATTCTGAAGTTACATACCCTTTTCTGCACAAGGGCAAATTTTTCAGGAAAAAAAAATTTTTTTAATTAAAAAAATATGCAAGTGACCATGAACAATTTTTATATCCTGCCACTAAAGGTTACCTTCTTTTGGCTAAAGTTCCCAAAACAATGTAACTAGTAAGCAGTCAGTTAATGATGCAATGTTGCTTCTGAACACACAGTTCTGAAGGATTGAGGGTAGGTCAAAGAACAGGTATCAGAGCTCAGCCACAGATTAGAAACAAGAACAAAAATGTGGACTATAACCAAAGAAAATATCAGGAGATTCCTAGGTGTTCAGAAAGCAGGAGTTGCTATTCCAAAGGATGAGGAAGCCTGGTTATCTCCGACAATCCCAACTGCTACATCTCTGAGTGCTCCCTTGTCACCCAGGAGCTTGCCAGAAGAATGAAAAAAGGACAAAACACAGAAAAAAGTATGACAGCTCTGTAGCTTCCCCAGCCACGTAGAAAAAAGTATGACAGCTTCCCCAGCCACATTTAAGCAGCAGTGCTGTTGATAGCAGGAAGAATAATCAGAATTATTCAGTTCAGGAGAGCTTTCTCAATATAAGTAAGCAGATTATTTTGCATTGGCTTAACATTTTTAGTTACTTGCTCCTTAAATTAGATCATGGGCCATATGGAGAAACTGGGTAGGGTTGTTTGGGCCTGTTGGCTGCTTGAGACTGATCAGGGAAAACTTAACTTCAACTGTAACCAGCTGGTACAAAGGCCTAATGGCACTTGGACCAACATGAAGCCCCCAACTATAGCCCCAAATCTATGGAACTTCAACAATTTTATTAGCTAAATGCTTCTTCCCAAGTTTACAGCTTAACGTGTGAGGCTGCTCACTGGCTCCTTCTAGGGCCCTAAGGGGTCAGTCAGCAAACTGTAGCACAGGCTTGAAGACTGCAGGGGAAGGGTGGTAATAAGTGAGTTAAAACCTACTGGTGCTCCACCAATTGGACAGCAGGACAGAAAAAACCCTACTTCCTACTACTGGAAACTGTGTAGAAAAACTTGAACAGGATGGAAACAGGATCCAGAGTACATCTCTGCCATTGGTCTCAGTTTCCAGTGCCTAACAGAGAATATATTCTTTGTCTTCCTACTTCAGGGAAAAGGTGACGTTATGTCAGCCTATGCATTTTGCAGAAGTACATAGGCCCAAAATTGGCCATGAGGTTTGGTATTACCAGCTCCCCAACCTGGCAAGATGGATAAAAAAAGAATGTGTCCATGAAAAGCCTTCGGAAGTGACTCAGGTCTTCCACCTGAACATCAATGCTGTATTGATTGGCCAGGAGCTCAATGGCTCCTTGCACCACATACTCGTTCTGCAGGTGTGACAGTGAGCAGGTGGAATAGACAATGTGACCTCCTGGTTTGGTGGCAAGGATTCCAGCCCTGAAATCAGAAAGAGGCAGAAACAGTGACCAGTGAGCTTCCTAGCAGTAAAAGAGCAACATAAGGAGCTAAACCATGGACCAGGGAAGAATACTAGGGGATGGTGGCTCTGTTAGGTAGGCTCTGAAGTCCCTTCCACAGCACTGTCTGAAAGTCGTTCTTAGGGCTGAGAGCAGCTCAGCTATACTCCATGAGGTCTCCTCTAGGAGGTTTTCTTTCTTTCTTTCTTTTTGAGACAGAGCCTCAAGATGTCTCTCTGGGTAGAGTGCCGGGGCATCACAGCTCACAGCAACCTCCAACTCCTGGGCTCAAGCAATTCTCCTGCCTCTGCCTCCCAAGTAGCTGGGACTATAGGCGCCTGCCACAATGCCCAGCTATTTTTTGGTTGCAGCTGACATTATTGTTTGGCGGGCTCAGGCTGGATTCGAACCCGCCAGCTCAGGTGTATGTGGCTGGTACCTTAGCTGCTTGAGCCACAGGCGCTGAGCCATCTCTAGGAGGTTTTCTTAAAAGGATCCCCTAAGCTCTGACTTTGCTTAGATACCAAACTGTCATGTTGGCTACAGACTGAGTCCTCACGCCAACCCTTCAGAGCCTTGAGCTTAGTAGCTACTCACTAAAATAGTACAAGTGAATCTGTGCAACCTACCCTGGTATGTATATCCTACCAGATAGGGTTTGTATGTTCCAGGGAAGATCTCATGATTTCAGTCAAAGCAGATACCCCACCAGAAGACCCTCTATCGGTGATAGATGGTATTGGCAAGAACCTCCAGTTCCCCGGTTTCCTAGGTGACCAGACTAGAGTACTCTGGCACAAATCCCTAAGGTTGTTTTTTTTTTTTTCTCCTGGCACCAGAGTTGACTGTTAATTTCTCCTAAAGCTGCTGAAGCAAAAATCATGATAAAACATTATTTCCTTTATAACTCCCCTGATGCAAAAACACACAACAAACATTATTTGTAGGAAAAAAATGGTTTTGTACATAGGATGGGGAACAATATAAATTCAAAACTTACAGATAAGGATTAGCTCTATCACTCACCTCTTTTAAAAAGTTTATATGAATATCTAGTCAAAACCAACAGGGTAGTGCCCCTTGAAATGTTATCTATACGGATTTCCAAGTACACCACAGGACTATATACTGTCTTGGAATGTCCTCAGAAGGCTCTGTCATTGATCAGGTAACATAGTAAAAACCCCAGAGTCCTTTCTTTCAAACAGAAGAAGGAAACACACAGGGACAAATAAGCTATTCAACTTCATCTTCTTTCCTTGTGGCTGTGGTCTCCTCCTCTTCCTCTTCCACCTCGGAAGCCTCTTTAACCTCCAAAGCCTCCCCAGCCAGAGTCTCACTTTGTTGCCCTCAATAGAGTGCCATGGAATCATAGCTCGCAGCAACTTCAAACTCTTTGCCTCAAGTGATTCTATTGCCTCAGCCTCCCGAGTAGCTGGGACTACAGGAGCCCGCCACATGCCTGTCTATTTTTAGAGAACAGGTCTCGCTCTGGCTCAGGCTAGTCTTGAACCTGTGAGCTCAAGTAATCCACCTGCCTTGGCCTCCCAGACTGCTAGGATTACAGGCATAAGCTACCACACCCAGCCCCAAATTCCTAAGTTTTTATAAATCTATCACTCACGCAAGAAGTTGCACTTGTAGCACAGGCAACATCTGTCGCTCCTTCTTCCTCGACCGCTGAAAGATGTTGTTCTCCTCCTCATGAAGGGAGTGGCGGTCTATGGTACACGGCACATCCACCAGCACCTGTCCAGAATATTAAAGGGTAAAGTATTAAAGCTCCTTACAGGCTCTTCCTCCTTAGAACAGAGCTGTTTTAGGTCTTTGGCCTGACAGGTTTGTGGATTACTCCCTCTTCCCATCCCTCTATTGCAGAGTACCTAACAAAGCTTCTCATTTTAACCTGAGAGGAAAAACAGTGTATTTCAGAATATTCATGTCTGATCAGAAAGCCAAAAATAAACAAATAGCTATAATTAATCGATATCAACCTAGAAAGATGTATTAGTGCTTCAGGGCTCTGTCCTTAGCTACTTGAATGAAAATATCCAATTTCCAGATGATACAATGCCCAGAACATAGTTAATATACTGAACAATAGAATCAGGATTCAAAATTATTCTAAGTTGAAACAATGTCAGATCTAATATAGAAATGTTTTAAAATGAGAAATACAAAATTACTTATTCATTTACTAAGAGCCTATTCTGTGCAGACAGTCAAATTTAAAAAGTTTCAAAAAGTAAGTTGAAACAACGTCAGATCTAATATAGAAATGTTTTAAAGTGAGAAATACAAAATTACTTATTCATTTACTAAGAGCCTACTCTGTGCAGACAGACAAATTTAGAAAGTTTCAAAAAAAGTAAAATCACTTATAGAAAAGATCTATAAATTTTTAGTTATACAGAAACTCCAAATAAATTAATAATGACCCAATATTCAATATTCTAACATATTCCTATGCTGCATGAATTAATATAATACATGCAGAGTAAGAAAAATAACAATCACTTTTGTCTCAAGAACTGTGATGGAATGCTCTTCACAGAAAAAAGGAACATTAACTAACTAGGGATGCTCAGAAAAGGGACGTTGGGATATTCGAGAAATCACCTCATATAAGAAATTAGTATCTTGTTTCTAACAATTCTAGCAACTAGATATCCTGAAAACCATTATAATATAAAATACCTAAAAACCTGAATAAAATTATATATATATATATATACTTTTTTTTTGTTTTAGACAGAGCCTCAAGCTGTCACCCTGGCATTACACGGCACCCTAGAGTGCTGTGACATCACAGCTCATAGCAACTTCCAACCTCCAACCTCCAACTCCTGGGCTCTAGCGATTCTCCTGCCTCTGCCTCCCAAGTAGCTGGGTACTCGCCACAACACCCACCCACTTTTCTGGTTACAGCCATCATTGTTGTTTGGTGGGCCAGGCTGGATTCGAACCTGCCAGCTCAGGTATATGTGGCTGGTGCTTTAGCCACTTGAGCCACAGGCGCCAAGCCCAATTAACAAAATTTTAAATCATGTCTGCATGATCCAGAGAACTCCATGTTGAAAGATCAATCATCTGGATCGATAGATTCCCCCAAGTACCTGACAAAAGCAAATGGAGCTTCAACCCAGGACAGAGTTGCACTTTGTCACCCGTGGTAGAATGCTATGGCATAACAGCTCACAACCTCAAATTCTTGAGCTCAGGCAATCCTCTTGTCTCAGCGTCCTGAGTAGCTGGGACTACAGTTGCCCGCCACAACACCCGGCTATTTTTTTAGAGATGGGGGGTCCTGCTCTTGCTCAGGCTGCTCTCAAACTCCTGAGTTCAGGGGATCCTCCCACCTCAGCCTCCCAGAGTCCTAGGATTACAGGTGTGAGCCACCTTGCCCAGCTAAAACCAGAGCTCTTATAATCTCAACTAGGTAATGATCTTAAGCTGACAATAAAATTAGGTCTTTCTACTTACAGTAGAAGCACAATAGCTTGTTGCAGACCAACCTTCTGGCTGAGAACAACAAGAAGTATTTAAAATATCTATCCAAAATCATCAGAAATCTACTGTGGAAGAAAGAACTTGAGGGGTAACATCCTAGAGAGAAGTATATGGAGGTAAGCCAGAGACATTCAGCTCTATTGTGATAGCTGAGAAACTTAAAAAAAACCACGAGTCTTATGGGGCTGAAAGAATAAAAACTGGAGTTCAGAGTCCCAGGCGTCCTCAAACATTTTAAACAGGGGGCCAATTCACTGTCCCTCAGACTGTTGGAGGGCCGGACTATAGTTTTTTAAAAAAAACTATGAACAAATTCCTATGCACGCTGCAGATATTTTATTTTGAAGTAAAAAAAACAAAAGGGGAACAAATACAATCACACCTTCACATGTGGCCTGCCCACTGCAGTTTGAGGACCCTGAGGGGGCAGGAGGGTCCTAGTAAACAAAAACCTCATGCTTTAAGTTGGACCCCAGAAATTTAATACTCTAGGTATAGAGGTAAACTGAAAATAGAACAGTCCTCACGAAGTTCACTCATGAATCAGCCTAATTTCTGACTGAATTAAGATATGTTTTGATGTTAATTGACTGCCTGAAGCAAAAACAAATCCTTCCTAGAGGAAGATAACACCATTTATAGCAATGTTTTTCAGCCTTTTTTATCTCAAGGCACACTTGAACCTATAATTAAACTTCCACAGCACACTTACATTATGTGATCAAAAAAAAAAGAAAAGAGTAAAAAAAAGAATATATTTACTGCACTTTGAACTTTAAAAAAAAATAATTTAATTAATGATCTTTAAAACTTTTCGTGGCCCACCTAAGATCCTCTCAGGACACACCAGTGTGCCATGGTACAATGGTTGAAAATCCCATCTATGGCCTCAGATCATCTCTAAATTTTTTCATACATAATGTCCAGCATTCAAATAAAAAAATTATTAACTGACCAGGACACAAGACGAAATGACCAAAAACCAAGAGATAATAGACGCAGACTCATATAATATTCAGATATTAGAATCATCACAAATAGGGTTTGAAATAATTGTGATTAATATATCCAAGAAGTTAGATGAAAAAATAGAAAATTATATAATTTCCCATTCTGCAGAACTATAAGACTGGAAAATACAATAACTGAAATTAAGGACCAAGAAGATACATTTAAGTCAAAATTATTAAATATAGCTGAGGACAGGACTGGCCAATCAGGCCAAAATACAAGGTGTCCCTACAGTCACCATAGATAAGGAAAATGGGGAATTACAGTCAAATGGACCTTTATATACAAAATACTCATTATAAAATTTTACAATTTTGTAAATTACAAAATTTTACAAAAGAAGTGGCCAACAGGTAGAGAACATTCTATAAATATTTTATAAAATTATGTAATGAATATTTTGTAAAAAAGGTAAATTTAGCTATAATTTCTCATGTTCCCTATGTATGGCGACTTTAAGGACATCCTGCAAAATAGGCAGATTGATCATGAGGGAAAAAAGTATGAAAATATAGAAAAGAGATTAATATACATATGAGATATGTATGTTACTAATATACATATAATTAAAAATAATAATAAAAATAGGCTTGGCTCCTGTAGCTCAAGTGGCTAAGGCGCCAGCCACATACACCTGAGCTGGCGGGTTCAAATCCAGCCAGGGCCCGCCAGACAACAATGACGGCTGCAACCAAACGATAGCCGGGTGCTGTGGCGGGCGCCTGTCGTCCCAGCTACTCGGGAGGCTGAGGCAGGAGAATTGCCTAAGCCCAGGAGTTGGAGGTTGCTGTGAGCTGTGATGCCACAGCACTCCACCCAGGGTGACAGCTTAAGCGTCTGTCTCAAAAAATAAATAAATAAATACAATAAAGTAAAAATTAAAAAAAAATATATATGTAATCAGAATTACATAATTATGAGATAAAAAGACTTGAAGGGCTAATGGCTGAGAACTGTCTAAAACTGATGACAAAATCAAGCCACAGATCCAAAAAGCATATGAACCTCAAACAGGAGCTACCTAGACATAGATCCTTCAAAGGAGATTTTTGTTTGTTTTTGTTGTTGTTCTTGTTTTGTTTTGAGATAGTCTCTCACTCTGTGTTTTTTTTTTGTTGTTGTTGTTTTTTCTTGTTTGGCAGGGCCGGGCTGGGTTCCAGAGACTCACCCAGACTGGAGTGCAGTGGCATCACCATAGCTCAGTACAACCTCAAATTCCTGGGCGCAAGTGATCCTCCTGCTTCAGCCTCCTAAGTAGCTGAGATTACAGGCATGTGCCACTAAATTCATATAATTTCTCTATTTTTAGTATAGATAGGTTCTCACTCTGGTGAGGCTGGTCTCAAACTCCAGATCCCCAAGTGATCCTCCCACCTTGGCCTCCCAGATTATTAGTTTTTTTTTTTTGTTTGTTTGTTTTTCACACCAATGTTCATGGTGGTTTTTTTTTTTTTTTTTTTTTTTTTTATTATAGATAAAAATATGCACCATAGATGTGGCCCAACCCATCACCTTCCCTCCACCCAAACCTCCCCCCTCCCTTCCCCTTCCTTGGTCCTTTCCTCATAGTCTTGACGTATAGTTGGGTTATAGCCTTCATGTGAAAGCTATAGTTTAGCTTCATAGTAGGGCTGAGTACATTGGATACTTTTTCT
>CAUYPK010055051.1:0-16564 GCA_963574355.1 Loris lydekkerianus
ACCTTCTGATTCTTCGTGTTCCCGTGTTCCTGTCAGCCGCTGCTCTGTCTGTGAGACTAGCAGCCAGCGTGACGATGCTGTGCCTGAGTGCCTCTTACACCTTGTGGGCTTGTTTACATGCACGGAAGAAACTAGTCCCCACATTATTAATTACTTAATTATAAACTGTCCTTCTGGGGAGCCTTGGGAGTCCATTTATACATATGGAAGCCATCAGTGGGTCATCTTTAGCCTGGGAACTGCCTGTATTTGTCTTTTTGGGTTTGTTTTCTTTTACTGAGCATAATATTCTCAAGGCACATCTGTGTTGTATCATGTGTGAGAATTTCTTTTGTAAAGCTGAATGCATACATCTTGTGTATATATCACATTTTGCCCATTCATTCATGAACAGACATTTGGGTTATTTCCATCTTGTTAACCATTTGAAGAACTGTCAAGTGTTTTCAAAGCAGCTGCACCATTTTTACGTTTCCACCAGCAGTGTATAAAGGTTCCAGTTTCTCCATATCCTTGCTGGTACTTGTTAATGTCTGTCTGTATTTATTATAGCCAGTTTAGTGGGTTTGAAGCGATAGCTCACTGTTTTTTTTTTTTTGTTTTTTTTTTTTTCTGAGACAGAGTCTCACCATGTCACCCCTGGTAGAATGCTGTGGCATCACAGCTTACAGCAACCTCAAACTCTTGGGCTCAAGTGATCCTATTGTCCTCTTGCCTCAGCCTCCCTAGTAGCTTGGAACTACAGGCATGTGCCACCAGGCCTGGCTAATTTTTCTATTTTTAGTAGAGATGGAGGTCTCACTCTAGCTCTGGCTGGTCTTGAACTCCTGAGCTCAAGCGATCTACCCACCTTAGCCTCCCAAAGCGGTAGGATTACAGGCATGAGCCATTGTGTCAGAATTCTTTATATATTCTTGACACAAGTCCTTTGTCACATATGTGATTCACAAATGGTTTTCTCATTCTATGGGCAATGTTTTAACTTTCTTGGTGCTGTCTTTCAAAGCATGAAAGTGTTTAATTTTGATTGAGTCCAATCTATCTGATTTTTCTTTCATCCCACCTATGCCATTTCCCATATATTTTTCTTAGTTTATTTATCCTTAAGTGGTAAGTTTTATTGAAACACATCCATACCCCATTCATCTATGGCCACTTTCAGGCTACAATGGCAGGGATTGTTTGGCCTGAAGAGCTGAAAATATTTACCTGGCCCTTTATGGAAAAAGTTAGCCTATTCCTGCTTTATGTAAATAAGAGCAACTATAAATACACATTCTTATTGTCCCTTTCTTATTCAGAAAGCAGTACTGTTGTGTACCTTGCTTTTCTCAACTGAGTTTTGCCTGGGCATATTTCCTGATCAGTATATGGGAATCTTCTTTATTTTTTGTGTCTGGATAGTACTTCATTGGGTGGATGCATCATTGTTTATTTTAGCAATCTTATTTTGAGGGACACTGGATGTCTGTCTTCTTTGTTTTTGTTTTTGCTACTGCTAAGCATAGTGCCAGTTCTGATTTCAGAGCTGGTTGGATCTGAACTACGTGTGCAACTCCCAGTGGCCAATCTGGGCCTTGGGCAGTGGTGTATGTGAGCTCAAAGTCTTTGGTCTGCGATTTTGGGTCAGATTTGTGTTTTCACAGCTTTTGGGTGGGGAGCCCAGGAATTCATAAACAATTTGGGGGACTGATTTTCTAACGTTCCTCCTTCTCTACAACCTCCATTGTACTTTGAGGTTTACTGGGGCTTCCCTTGTCAGTCCCATGGCCAGAAAGCTGGGGCTTTAGTTGTCCCCCTCTGCTTCACCCTGCCCGTAACTGTACAAAAGCCTGTGATTTTTGTCACTATCACAGCAAAGCTCAGAGTACCCTTCTCAGGGTTTGCAGTGTGTGGCAGCAGCTATAGAACTGCACACATCTTGATGGTGGCACGTGACATGGACCTTTCTTCTTCTTGTGGGTTAATATGAGGGCACATATGATTAGGTTACATTATTTGCGTGTGTAAGGTAAAGTCCAAAGTCTGAGTTGTAGGTAAGGCTTTCACCCAGGAAAGGTGCCATATACCCCTACGTTGTACCCGATAGCTGGGAACTCCTCCATCCCTCCTCCTCCCTTCTGGAATTTTATTGTGTTTTTCTCTCTTGTGGGTCTATAGTTGTTGGTCTACTACAGGAGTCTTCAAACTGCGGCCCGCAGGCCACATGCAGCGGTGTGATTATATTTGTTCCCGTTTTGTTTTTTTACTTCAAAATAAGATATGTGCAGTGCGCATAGGAATTTGTTCATAGTTGTTTTTTTTTAAACTATAGTCCAGCCCTCCAATGGTCTGAGGGACAGTGAATTGGCCCCCTGCTTAAAAAGTTCAAGGACACCTGGTTTACTATTTTCAGATTAGTACTGAGTACCATAAGGACATCTGCACTAGAATGTTTATAGAAGCTCAATTCACAATTACAAACATGTGGACATGAACCTTTTGAAAGAAGAGATTGTCATTCACTGGTCAGAAAAGCCTGCTAAGAACGTGTCAACAAAGAATCCGTGGAAGAGTCATGTCAAAGCAACCCCTTTACAAAAGGGCTGAAGGAAGCTGAAGAGGACCCTTCAGGTGATGAAGATGAAAGTATTGAGGTGGCGTGCTCACATACTGGCGGGGGAGCCCAGAGTTGGAACTGTGAAGTGTGATGGCGTGGATGGTGACATTGCCACCATGTAAAGTACTGAATGCCACCTAGCTTGCCACGTAACGCTGCCCTCTTTCTCTGCATTGTTAGCTGGAAGAATATCATGTATGTGCAAAAGATAAAGCAGTTGAAATTATGTGCTACTGTGTTCTGTATATATGTATTTCACCGTGAGTGGTCTGAAATTGAGCCCAAAGAGTTCATTGACCTCAGTGAGTAAATGTAGTTGGCTTATACATGACATGTTAATTTGGGGGAAAACTGGGTGGTGGACACGTCTCAGTTATGTAGTTATGAGAAGGACTTATTTTTGTTTTTTAAATTTGAGAATATCACAAGAGTGCACACATTTTGGTTACATACCTTGCTTTTATACATTTTAAGTCAAAGTTATAAGCGTGCCCTTCACCCAGAAAGTGTGCATTGTACCTCGTAGGTGTAAATTTGCCCATCCCCGCCTCCCCCTTCTCACCTATTTGATTTCCATTGAGTTTTACTTTCAGGTGTATATTTTTGGTCATTCTTACAAAAGATTATATAGTGGGGAACAAAAAGATAGGAGACCAGAGAGTTTTCTAATGTCCCTGCTCTTCCCTTCCTTCCTCCTCATTAAAACCTGATGCCCCCAAGCAACTAGTGGCCACCCAACATAGCACTTGGTAAGGACTTGCTGACCTCCCGACACTAAGTGGGTAGATTGGCTCCTCCTTATGACTTTGGAAAATAAGATTGAAATGACACCTCCAACATACTCTTTCCATTGACCTGACCTGAAATATGTTAGAAATGACTGGCAATAGATGAAATAAGATCTAAATTATGATAGGCGTTAAGAGAGGTACTTGAAATCAGATACTCTTAAACCACACTAGAAAATTTGTTTTATTTATTACCTATAAAACATTTAACAAAAATAATGTTCAAAAGTTTTTAACAGTCTAAAATCCTATACAGCATTCATCTTTATTTCCTACTAGCATATTTTGAGATCACTGTAATTAATCGTTAAGTAGCTTGAGGGTACTTTGATTTTAAATTCATTTTCCTGCTAAGTATAGATTTTAATTGGAGCCTTTTCTTTTCTTTTTTAAGAGATGGGGTCTCTTTATGTTGCCCAGGCTGGATTCAAACCCCTGGGCTAAAGCAATGTTTCTATCTCAGCCTCCTATGTAGCTGGGATTTTAGGCTCAAATCCCTTCACCCAGTATCACTTTTTAAAGTTCCTTGAACCAAGATAGGTAAGGTGGGTGTGTGAGCCTGCCTTATGATCAAGTCAGGTAGTTTATACAACACAGGCTTTTTCCTTGAGGCTGGCCTATGTCAGTTAGAACTGGAAGGTAAACAGTTGCTAGGAACACAGGGTACATTTGTCAATGAAAATCTGAATTTCATCTTTTACTTTTTAATCTGTAATCTATTTGCCCAAGCTTTAGCCTGATTATATAAATTGCCTTACCCCCAGGTGGCTCAATTTTAAAAAATGAATCAGGAACATATTGAGCCTCATCTGGGCACCGGGAGCATAGGATTGGGGTCAGCAAAACTGACATCAGGCCGGTGTATTAACCTCTGTGCTTTATCTCCCCACCTGCAAGGGGAAGCCAATACTTGCCCTGCCTGTCTCCTGACATTGCTCTGAAATCAACTGAGACCTCTATGGAAGTGTTTATATGATGATATGAAGCGCTTTGGGGTCATTGGTGCTCTCTTTGAGGAAGACAAAAAACCTTGATTCTTTGTATGTAATAAAAATTCCAGTCCAGTGTTTTTAATCACAATTAGCATTTATAAGTTGGAGTCTAAATAAGTATCTTAGAAGCTCTGAAAATAAGCCAGTTGAATATTGTTTCAAATCTTCAAAGTGAACTCAGTCTACTGGCTTGAGTGACAAATATCAGGTAAAAAATTCAAGTTTAGATTTGAGGCAGTTTCCTGTTGAACGTGAAGTGCCCAGAATTTTTTTATAACAGCAGTATTAATCTGGCCTGTTATAATTAGCACTGAAAAGTTTATCTCCAGATGGAGCCACAGAGGAGCCTCTTTGTAAAACTGAAGATGCCAGTGGGTCTCAGTACAGAATGCTGAGAAGGCAAAGGAAGGGAGGAATTTATGTCACCAGATTAAAACTTAATCTTGGCAGCAAGCTACTTTGTCAAGTACCAGGTTGCCTATGAAAATGGGCCACTGTCCTTCACCCCTGCCCTCGCCCATATCCATTACTCTCCTTTGTCATCTTCTGGTTGCTTACTTTACTAATTCAGCAATCACCATGGCCTTGAAATTAGCATCTATGTCACCGCTTTTTAATAGCGTAACTATGAAATGTATAATTTGTAATTAGGGTAGGTGACAGAGTCCAGGGAACAATCAGGTGGGCAGAATGTGTAATTTGCTTGGCTGCAGTGTTAACTCTGACTCCAAGCAAATGGCTGTGGGGAGCAGAATTATCCATTTGAGATAAAACTGATCTCAGTTTGCATTTGTCTTTTCATTAGCAGTAACCTCTAAAAGGTGAATTTGAACATGAGAGTCATCTGTTAAAAACCATTGTGATTATTTAAAGATATTTTTGGTGAGACATTGATACTATAGCTATTTTTATTCTTTTAGTTCTCATCTTTTAGTGATATATCCTGAAATATTTGAGGACAAAATGATATGGTGGTAGGACTTACTTCAAAATAATATGAAAGGGGTGGTGTGGATGGCAGCAGAGATGAAGCAAGGCTGGCTGTGAGTTGATAGTTGTTGAAGTGTGTGTGGGCTTCAGTAGACTCTTCTGTCTCCTGCATATGCACGTTTGAGTCCTCCATAATAAAATGTTCAAATGGAAAGCCCTACCACAGGTTTTCCATTGACCCTTTAGTAGCTGCTCCTACTAACCTTCCACGTTCAATTCCAAGGGTGTTCTGGGCCCAGGAAATTATGTGCAGTGGTCCTGACACTTACCCCGTGTCTTGCCTTTGGCACTTTGACTTTCTGCCCTCTTTCTACGTCATTCTTTCCTTCCTTTCATACCCTCATCCTCACCCCAATTTGCTAACTCTTAGGGCTGCTCAGGTCACAGACAACATCCCTTCCTCCAGGCCTTCCCTAATTGTCTTCTGCACAAGTGCCAGTTAGGTGTCGTGCTGGGGGTGCCTCTGTCACTGTGTCTCCCTCACCTCTGCCCTCCTCATGGTGATCCCAGCCATCCTCTTCCCTCTGTTGCCTGCATGGTATTACGTATATGGTTCTTTTGAGGAAAGGGTTTGTGCCCTGTTTGTACATAGCAGACAATCAATGAATAAGCAAACAAAAGGCCTTGGGTCTCCCAGTGTCCCTGTACAGAGCCAGCAGTGCCTGGTGTGGATGTGGCTTCTGCCTGCCAGCTTGTTTGTTTTTAGACAGAGTCTCACTATGTTGCCTTTGGTAAAGTGCATGGCGTCACAGCTCACAGCAACCTCAAACTTTTGGGCTTAAGCGATTCTCTTGCCTCTGCCTCCAAAGTAGCTGGAACTACAGGTGCCTTGCCATAATGCCTGGCTATTTTTTTGTTGCAGTTGTCGTTGTTTAGCAGGCCTGGGCTGGGTTCAAACCTGCCAACCCGGGTATATTTGGCCGGCGCCCTAACCACTGAGCTACGGGTGCCGAGCCGGCCGGCTTGTTTCTTCATGCCTCTGTTCGACTTGCCTGTGTTCTGTTTCATTGGGATTTTCAGTGACTTCCTGTAAGTCCTAGTAGTGCAAGCCTAAGTTTGGACACTACAGTCCTATATGTTTACTGCACATGATGAGGAAGCTCTTACATTATTTTGAGTTTTGAAATGGTATCCTATCTACAGCCATACCACCTTGACTGTGTCCCATCTCATCTGAAATGGTGTCTAGTACTACTAGGTGGATTTAAACCTGCTCATTATGGATACAATAAGTTGCTTCCCTGGTTATTTGTTGTTGTTATTCATTTGTTTTTTCCATAGTCTTTCTCCGTCACCCAGGCTAGAGTGAAATGGTATGATCATAGCTCACCGTAACCTCTAACTCCTGGGCTCAAGTGATCCTTCCACCTCAGCCTCCCCAATAGCTGGACTACAAGCGTGTGCCACACGTCGGTTAATATTTTTTTAATTTTTGTGTAGAGATGAGGTCTCCCTTGTTGCCCGGGCTGGTGTCAAACTCCTAGCCTCAGGTGATTCTCCTGTCTTATCCTCCCACAGTGCTGGGATTACAGGTGGGAACCATTGTGCCTGGTGCTCCTCTCCTTGGATAGATCTCTACTACAGGGCGTGACTCCAGGGGGCATTTTGTATTGTCAAGCTGATGACCTGTAAACCAGGAGCTATGAAAACAATGTTGTAGCAGTTTCATTTAGAAAAAAATGAATAAAATTCCTATAGACAGGATGGGTAAAGAAATGGTGGTCTAGTAACCACATAACAGAATACTATATAGAAGTGAAAATGCATGAATTAGAGCTAGACATACAAATTGGTTGAATCACACCAGAAAAATAGCAAGTCAAAGAATATATACAGTGTAATACTATTTACATAAAGTTCACAGACATGCAAAACTAAAGAATTTATGTGTGAATTCCTAAATAGTGTATGTAGTATGGCTGTATGTATTGCCTTAGTCTGTTTGCACTGCTCTAATAGCATATGATAGCCTGGATGTGGCTTATAAGCAACAGAAATGTATTACACACAACTCTGGAGGCTGGGAAGCCCAAGAGCAAGGTGTCAGCAGATTCAGTGTCTGATGAGTGCTTGCTTCCTAGTTCATAGATGAGGCCTTCTTGCTGGGTGCTCACGTGGAGGCAGGGACAGGGCAGGTCTCTGGGATTTCTTTTACAAGGGCACTTATCCCATTCCTAAGGCATCCACATTTATAAACTAATAACCTCAGGTTCCAACACATGAATTTTGAGGGGATATAAAAAATCTTTAGCACATGTACACCCACAAATGTGTGTGCATGGGAGTGATAAATACAGAGATCAAGATAGAGGTTTTTCTGGGCAGGAGGGAGATGTGATCAGGGAGGGGCATGTGGGGCTCTAACAGTGCAGGTAACACTCTGTGACTTGGACTGCATGGTGGGTGCATGGTTTTTCATTTCATTATACTTATTATGATGAAGTTCTGTAGTCTCAACTACAATGATGCCACAGCACCCAACCAGGGCAACAGAGTGAGACTCTGTCACCTTTAATAATAAATCCATTGGCAAGTTCTAAGTAAATCGATATTCCCAGCACTTTGAAGAAGGAAGAGAGGTGTATTCCCAGCACTTTGAAGAAGGAAGAGAGGTGTAGGGTTTTCTTTATTCTTACTGCTTTTCTTTTACAATTCATTCCTCACTTCTATTTCTTCTAAAAGGCTGATGGCAGAAATACCAACTGGCCATAGCTTGCCATATTGGTGATCATCTGCAAGTGGGGTAAGAGGCACAGATCATGTGCTCCCACCTGCCTCTCCTTGTTCATTGCAGATGTTGCCGTGGTGGACATGAGCGATGTCTCCAGACAGCCTTCCCTCTTCTACCACCTTGGAGTCCGTGAAAGCTTCGACATGGCCAATAACGTGGTCCTGTATCATGACACTGATGCTGACACTGCTCTCTCATTGAAGGTAAGGGTGGTGATTATCTTTTCCTGAGTGCTTCATTTGGGGAAAGCAGAATTGTATGTCCAGCTGAAATGTTGCTGTAGCACACAAGGTTGGAGAAAAACAATTAAGACTTGCTTGTGCAATTCCTTCCTTCCCACCACAGGTTCTAGTTCATACAGATGACTGCCTGGCCCCTGCATGAGCATCTGTACTGCAGCCACGTGTCTGTAGGCAACTTGAGCATTTCTGGGCTCATCAGGGAAGCAGGGGCAAACCCCCTGTTAGTTTCCCTTGAAGCAATCACATCACTCTGAATCCCTTTATGGGCAATTTGATCCAAACCTACACATTATAAACAATCAGTTCTCAACTCTGGTAATAATATAAAGACATTTAACAGTTAGAAAAATGGGCAAAAAATCTTAGCATAGACACAATTAGTATTTAATCTATTATTTCCCCCCAGTCTGACAGCAAAGCAAAACTGAAAACTTGTGTTTTCCTGCACAACTCAGTAATTATTGAGAATTTCTAAAATGGATTTGTAAGTTTGACATATGCTGTTTTGGCTAATGTAGTACTTAAAAAATGCTTGTATTTATAAAATACAGATATTTCATGTGAGTTATTCCAAAATTCAGTATTTATTATTACTGTTGCATATCATAGTAAATTCTGGCCTATGTTAAACCACTTTAGAAATAATGGACTAGTTTTGTTTACAACAGCTCTTCTCAACCTTGACTGTACTTCAGAATCACCTGGAGTGTTTGTAAATGTCCCCATACCCAGGCCACACCCCTGACTGGTCATGTCCCAATCTCTGTGGGGGGTAGGGATGGAGCCCAAGCCTGGGGATTTTTTGAAAAACCTTCCAAATGTGCAGCCAGGGCTGAGAACTAACAGTTTTAGAGAGTTAGTCTTCACAGATATCATTTCTAAATTTTCAGCTAATTATATAGTGGTACAGTCCTATGCCAAAGTTGGACATATTTGTTTGTGTTCCTTGAGATTTAATATTAACCAGGTTTGCTGGGCTCTGTAATAATTTGAGATTATTTCCTGGTAGAAATACCACCTGCTTCAGATGTGTAATGTGTACTCTGTCATTATAGCACAATACTATGTTTTAAGAAGTCGTTCCTGACAGTAAAAGAAGAAATGGTTTTTATTAGTGTACTTTATAGTTTCCCTATCTAAATTATGTTAGATACTTCCACTAAGGTAGTGATGCTTAGAAATATTTAGAATTTAGAAAATAGAAATGTATAGATTACTAACCAGGATTGCAATGTGAAATACAAAATTGGAATGTATCTTTTCCCAATTCAATACATTTTTTCCCCTCTGCTGTGCCTTAGCAAAGTCCTATGACCTAAATGAGCTTTACTTTTTAATGATATGGAAAAATATTTCCTAAAATAGAAATGGGTAGTCAGTTATATCTAATATCAGAATAAGCAGCCTGTACTTGTTATCAGAAAATAGAAATCTCCAGAATGTATAAAACATGTTTTATGGGGAAGCTGTTTAATTATGTTTTTTTCTAGAAATGTTGGTTTTCAGTGCACAAATGATATGGTCAAGGGTTTACATAACTATCATGCTAAGTTAACTGACTAAAATCATCATCATTGAATTTGAACATTCCTAGACCTTTCTAGTGGGGTGTCAAGAATCCTCCCAGTACTTCCCCTTCTAGATGTGGCCTTGGCATTGATCTATTCAAGAAATAGTTCCAGATCTGAGGAGAGCACATCACCTCCCAGGCACTTCTGGGAAGGTGAGATGCAGAGCACTGAACTTGAATCTCAAAATGTTTTAGGCAAAAGCATTGGCACTGTTCTGGGAAAATCCTTATAAGCACAAGTGCCCCTAACAGTTCCAAAGCTAAGCAGTTGTGATCAGTCTTCCTTGGAATATGAATTTTATGCTTCTCAGAGGTTCATTCTATTTGAAGCTTTTTTAGGGGGAAGTTTCAAGTGATTAATTCTTCCTCTAAGGTAAGTTCTGGACGGTTGCTGGCTAATGCTTATGGAGATGAACTCTTGAAAAAAAAATCCATATTCATCTTTTCTTTTTCTTTTCAGGATATGGTAATTCAAAAAAAACATAGTAAGTATTATATTTTCAGATTTTTAGCCTTGTAAATACATTCATAAAATGCCCAAAAATCACATAGGTAGCAAGGTGATTTGTAATCATGCCCATTGGTTATGTTTTCAAGAAGGTCAACTGGAAAGCTCCTATCTTTCAACCTTCCAGTTAGTCCAGGTCCCACCCAGCCATTTATGGTATGAGGCAGAAGACAAAGTCAGGCATGAAAGTGTATGTTCTTTGTCATTTACTAGGACTTTGTGCTAGAACTATCCGTAAGTCTCCTCCTGAGTTGGGTCAGTGTTCTATTCATGACCACCAAGAGTCTTTTTGCTGGAGCCAGTAACTCCCGTGTTTCCCGACCAGCGTTTCCCTAACAGGAGAGGAATCTGAACTTGTACTTCAGTTAAGGAGGAGGGGACTAGCCTGAAGTTCCCTGCCACAGGCTGGAAAGAAGTGGGGTGGAATTCCACTTCTTCTGTCCTGTGTATGTATTAAAGTCTCCTGATTTGGCTTACAAGTTCCTGCAGTTATTTAGTTTTCTTGCCATGTTGATTTGAATATTGCAATGAAACTGCCACCCTAAAACCATTTAAATAAGATCATGTCCTCAGAAATGGTGCCAAGGTTATCCTGTGCCTTTGAATGCCCCCAAGAGGGCTGCCCATCCCCCCTACCTATGGTATTGTGTTTGAGAAACCATGACCTAGACTCAGGACAGGGCCTTGGTTCCTCTCTCTTGGGCCTTAACCTCCTTCTCACTGGCCCTTTTAGAAGGAAAGGATCTACCAAGTCTCTTCCTATTCCAATTGGAGTTCCTATGGGGGGGGGAAGAAAAGGGCCCAGGGGTGAAGCCCTCCCCAGCGGAGCAAGAGTTTTGTGTGATGTCACCCCTCCACAGAAGGCCCCAACCTGGAGTTTGGAGAGGGCTCAGCTTCCCTAGGACCCTGATAGACCTCCTCACCTGATGTGGAAGTTCTAGAAACAAAGCAAGTGGTGTAGGTTATGTAATTGCTGTTGGAACATGGATTTAACAAGCAGGCCTGTAAAAAGAGGCATCAAGATGGTTTCAAGTTACTCTTGGAAAAGAAATGGGACAATGTGTGACTTCATTTTGTCCCATTTACATAGTGATGTCCACCTCTGGGAGTCTTTCCTGTTCTTTCTATATCTTGGGTTTCTTTTAATGATCCCTTTGTGGGAAAATGGGGGAGGGGGCAGCCAAAGGAGACTGGGCCTGAGGTGCTACTATAGCTGCAGCCCTGTTCTAAGTCTCTCCACCCACCTAGGCCTCAGTATCCTCAGCAGGAAAAAGAAATATGTTGAACTCAGTTGTTCAGCTTGTAGATACCTTCCAGCATCCAACCTCGGTGGTTCCACATTATTGCACAAGCAAAAAGGTGCAACTTGGATGTAATCAAAGAAATCTAGGAAACACTTATTCCTGAAAGCAAGTTCATTAGGGCAAGGAGCAAGGATGACAACTCATTTTTTCTTTTTCACTCCTGAATGTTGGGTGTGTGGGCACAGAGAAATACTCTGTCCTCCAGGAGACTTAATATTATTCTGTTACAACTGCACTGCCCACCTTCCCTTCTAGTACATCTCCTAAACACCTAGGAATTCCTAAACATTCTTAGTAATTCTGAGCATACCTTGACACTGTTCTCCCTAGGTATTTTGTCTATTTGTTTTATTAGGAATAATCTTTTTCTAAAGAATTTGGCAACTAATCTCTCTGCTATATTTGGCATAGTAGTGGAATTTGGTGCTCAGTATTGGTTGCCATTCTTGGCAAGGTGTGAACATTTAAAGCATTCATAATAATAACAAAAAGGATCCCAAGTGACTTGAGGATTAGAAAGTAGCACCTAAGAGGAAAGGCTGAAGAGAAAGAAACAGTGAGAGTTACCATTAGTGGTTATCTTCAAGTGTTATCTCCTTTCTGAAAGTAAGGAGACAGTTAACTTTTTCCACTCCAGATGGGATGGATGTAGGGCAAACAGAAAGGTGGTTTAGATGAGCAGAATGGGACATCTTGCAACTAATGGTGATTAAACGTTAAAATAGAATCTCAAAGTAAATAAAGTGACTCTACGGAGAGCTTGCTCACTAGTCCCCTACATGTGGATTGGGGTAGCACTGGAATCAGAGGCCTGGATTTTATGACCCCAGAGATTCTGAGAGAGAATCTGGTATAATTGTGGGTCTGTGAACTGTCTAGAAATATTTACGCAATGTAGTCATAGTTATGAGCTATAAAGTCCTGTGGGTCATGGGTCCAGAAGAAATACCATGCTCTAAACATGCAACCAGATGTTCAAAGTGATTTATGAGCATTTGAAAGCTAAAATGCTTTCAGATCTGACTTCAGGGAGTCGTTCGTTTCTAGAATTCTGCCTGATGACATTGAATTCGGCTTCACTTGTCAGAGGAGTGGAAATACTTGTCTCCATTTCTGGGGCCATTCCTTTGCAGGGATGTGAAGGCTGAGAAGCTGATCTCTGGGCTTCAGAGTGGACCACTCACAGCCATTTGGGGCTCCTTTGCTCTCTAGAAATGTGCTATCACCTTTTATGTTCACCTTTTTTGCAGATGATGCTCATGTTCTTGTGTTCTGATTTTGTTTATTTAAAATGCTTTATTTAGGGCAGCGCCTGTGGCTCGGTGACTAGGGCGCCGGCCCCATATACAGAGGGTGGCGGGTTCAAACCCAGCCCCGGCCAAACTGCAACAACAACAACAACAACAAATAGCCAGGCGTTGTGGCGGGCGCCTGTAGTCCCAGCTACTCAGGAGGCTGAGGCAAGAGAACCGCCTAAGCCCAGAAGTTGGAGGTTGCTGTGAGCTGTGTGACGCCACGGTACCCTACCACAGGTGATAAAAGGGAGACTCTGTCTCTAAAAAATAAAAATAAATAAATAAAATAAAAAATAAAATAAAATGCTTTATTTAGGTATAACTTATTCAACTATTTTAAGCACACACACTTCAATGATGTTTTTTCTGAGACAGGGTCTTGCTCTGACACCCAGGCTGGAGTGCAGTGCCATCATAGCTCACTGAAGCCTCAAACTCCTGGGCTTCAGGAATCCTCCTGCCTCAGCCTCCTGAGTAGCTAGGACTATAGCCATGTACCACCATGCCTGGATAATTTTTCTATTTTTTATAGGGATGGGGGGTCTCACTGTGTTGCCCAAGCTGGTCTCAAACTCCTGGCCTCAAACAGTCTTGAGGCCTCGCCTTCCCAAAGTTCTGGGATTATAGGCATGAGCCACTGTGCCCGGCTTAATGACTTTTAATAAATTATAGAGTCGTGGATCCAATTTTAGGTTGTATAGAACAATCTAGCTTTAGAGCATTTCCGTCACCCTCCAAAGTCCTTATTTGCAGATAATCCTGTTCCCACCCCTATCCCCTAGAGCCTAGTAATCTGCTATGTCTTATACATTTGCCTTTTCAGAACTTTTTTCATATGAATGGAATATATCGTCTTAAGTGCCTGGTTTCCTTCCCTTAGCATGATGTTTGTGAAGTTCATCTAGCATGGATCAGTAGTTGTTTCCTTTTTATTGCTGAATGGTATTCTACTGTATGGATCTTCCACATTCTAGCCATCTCCCAGTTGGTAGACATGGACTATTGGACAATGTCCACTTTTTGGCTATTATGACTAATGCCACTATGAACATTTGAGTGCAAATTCCTCTTGGGCATATACCTAGGAATGGAATTTTTAAATCACAGGGTGAATATATATACCTTTAACTTCTTAAGCAACTGCCAAAATAATTTTAAAGTGAAATAGCTGTACCATTTTACATTTCCACCAGCAATGAGAGGTCCAGTTTCTTCACACCTTCACCAATTCTTGGTATAGTCTATCTTTTTATTATAGCTATTCTAGTGAATATGAAGAGACAATTCAGTGTGGTTTTAATTTGTATTTCCCCGGTGACTAATAATGTTGAGCATCTTTTTATGTTCTTATTAGCCATTTGTAATCTTCTTTGGTGAGATGTCTATTCAGACCTTTTACCCACTTTTAAATAAGGAGTTGTAAGAGTTTTTTATCCTGGAATGAAGGCCCTTATCAGAGGCTTTATCAATCATTTCTTTTATAGATCATGTTTTTAGTGTTGTGTTTATGAACTCTTAGCCTAACTCAAGGTCACAAAGTATTACTCTTACAGTTTCATATAAAAGGTTTTAGTGTTCACTCTTACATTTAAGTCTTTGATCCATTTTGAGTTGATTTTTGTGTTTGGTGTGAGGTAGATGTCCAAGTTCATTCTTCTGCATGAGTATATCCATTTGTCCCAGCACCATTTCTTAAAAAAATTATCTTGTCTCCACTGGTACCCTTATCAAAATCAATTGGTTATATAAGAAGTTGGACAATTAAATTCATGAACTCATCCCAGAAAAGGTGCTACATACCTCACTGCTGAATATCACCATGGTCACATTTTAACTACTCCCCTTTGGAAGCTATGCACCGACTCCGGTGCCTAGTCCACCCATCAAAGCACTTTTTCTAGGATGAGTTTGCAAACTTAATTGTCAGGCCTCATGCAATGACGGCTCTGGCCATTCCAGAAAAAGAGTTCCAAAGTTGCTTTGAAGGGTGAACTAGGCATTGCATTGGTGCATAGCTTCCCAAGGGGAGTACTTCAAAGGTGACAGTAGTGATATTCAGCAATGAAGTATGTAGCACTTTTTCAAGGATGAGTCTGTGAATTTAATTGTCCAACCTCATAACTAAAGACTGATTTCTGGACTCTCAAGTGCATTCCATTGATCTACTCTATATGTCTATGTGTCTACTCCTATGCCAGTACCACACTGTTTTGATCATTAGATCAAGTAGTAGTAATTTTTGAAATTGGGAAGTCTGAATCCTTCAACTTTATTGTTTTTCAACATTGTTTTGGCCATTCGGGACCCCTTGTAGTTCCATATAAATTTGAGGACATTTTCCACTTCTGCAAAAAAAAAAAGGGGGGGGGAGGGGCATCAAATGGGTAAATGGGATAGGGATTGCATTCTATCTGTAGATTGCTTTGAGTGGTTTTGACATCTTAACAATATTAAGTCTTCCAGTCCATGAATGTGGGATGGTTTTGTGTTTATTTAGGTTTTAAATGTCTATCAGCACTGTTTTAAAGTTTTCTTATTTTTTAATTATTAAGTCATAGCTGTGTACATTAATGCGATCATGGGGCAACATACACTGGTTTTATAGACCGTTTGGCACATTTTTATCACACTGGTTAACATAGCCTTCCTGGCATTTTCATAGTTATTGTGCTAAGATATCTACATTCTACATTTACTAAGTTTCAAATATACCCTTGTAAGATGCACCGCAGGTGTAATCCCACCAATCACCCTTCCTCTGCCCACCTCCCCTCTTCCTCCCCTCCTTTTCCCCCTTCCCACTATTCGTAGGTTATAACTGGGTTATAGCTTTCGTATAAAAGCTATACATTAGTTTCTTAGTCGGGCTGAGTACATTGGATACTTTTTCTTCCATTCTTGAGATACTTTACTAAGAAGAATATGATCCACCTCCATCCATGTAAACATGAAAGAGGTAAAGTCTCCATCTTTCTTTACAGCTGCATAATATTCCATGGTGTACATATACCACAATTTATTAATCCATTTGTGGGTCAATGGGCACTTGGGCTTTTTCCATGACTTAGAAATTATGAATTGGGCTGCAATGAACATTCGGGTACGAATATCTTTGTTATGATATGATTTTTGGTCTTCTGGGTATGTACCTAGTAGAGGAATTATAGGATTGAGTGGCAGATCTATTTTTAGAACTCTAAGTGTTCTCCAAACATCTTTCCAAAAGGAACGTATTAGTTTGCGTTCCCACCAGCAGTGTAGAAGTGTTCCCTTTTCTCCACATCCACGCCAACATGTCTAGTGGGATTTTGTGATATGGGCTAGTCTTACTGGAGTTAGATGATATCTCAAAGTAGTTTTGATTTGCATTTCTTTGATGATTAAAGATGAGCATTTTTTCATATGTCTGTAGGCCATGTGCCTGTCTTCAGAGAAGTTTCTCTTCAAGTCCCGTGCCCAGACTGTGATGGGATCACTTGTTCTTTTCTTGCTTATACGTTTGAGTTTTCTGTGGATTCTGGTTATTAAACCTTTGTCGGAGACAT